>JABSTQ010005237.1:0-92483 GCA_013358835.2 Ixodes persulcatus
GTTTGACCACTTGCGGATCCGCCAGCAAATCTGCTTAGCTTTTGCCACTGGGGCGAAACACCGGGCGGAAAACGCGGCGGATCTATTTCTTCCGCCGAATGAGGCGTTTCGCTGACCGGAAGTGACATTCTTGAACAGCGAGACACTGCCTACGACATGAGTAGGCGTTCTTCCGGGAGCAGAGAGGCGCTCGCGTCGCCGAAGTGATCGGACGGGCACCGCATCGGCTCCGGCCTTTTCGGCGAGTTTAACCCAGTTAGAACTTTTCCGATCCTACCCAATTTTGTGTCGTGCTCCGACAACATCTCCGGTATGCCCTGAAAAATTTCGGTGAGCTGCCGGCCGTTTTTCGAACCTTTCTCAGCCGGCTTCCGAATCCAACCGAGGCACGCCTCGCTAAGCCTACTTAGGCATCGCGCGGATACGCCTCCACCGGCGCGCCCTCCGACTGGCCGCGGGGCCTTCTGGCCCGTCGCTTCCTTCGACATGGCTCCCAAATTCGTTCAAGGTCAAGACGGCTGGCACCATGCTGTCTCCCAGGTACAAGCCACGCTTGTTTTACGCCCTAGCGACCACGTTAACCTCACCAAACATGATCCCTGCCAGATTCATACCGCGCTCCGCACCCAGGCCGCCCTTGCTCCCGCCGATGCCAGCAAGTTCATGGTGCGCGTGGACAAATCCAAGAACCTCGCTTTTCTGCTCTGCCTTGACTCCCACGTAACCCAGCCCCTACAGGAAATAACCAGCGTCGATCTCGACGACCGTCGCTGTGGCGTCACCATCTACCCTGCCACTCCGTCCAATACCTGCAAAGGAGTTATTCACAATATTCCCGCTGGGACAAGCCCTGAATATCTCATGCGGCATATGTCGACGCTTTGCCCCGAATTTAAAATTCTCGCCGCACGCATGATGGGCCGAACGACCACGGCTTTTATCACCTTTCACGGCACACACATCCCGCATGAAATCTGCTATGCCGGTGGCATCTTCCGCTGCCGCCCCCATCGCCCCAAGGCCCAATATTGCCACCGCTGTCAGCAGATTGGTCATCGGATCGACGTCTGCACCTACAATGCCCGCTGTCCGACATGTGGTCAGCTGAAACCTGACGACGACAGCCACACCTGCTCGGCGGACCCGGTCTGTCTCCGCTGCGGTGGCCCGCATCGTGCTGACGACGCAGCATGTAAAGATAAGCAGGCTGCCGACGCAGCCGTTCGCCAGCTGGCTTACAACAAGCGCATCGCTCAGCGCAAGGCCGCCCTCAAAGCTGAAGGTATGCCAGCGGCAGCGTCTGCTACAGCTCCTCCCAAGGCGCCATCCAGGTCACGCAGCCGCAGTCGCACCCGGTTCACTACCCCTTCTCGCCGCCGCACCAGCTCTTCTCCACGCCGGACCCACAACTCCAGTGGGCGCAGTCCTGCTGGTACCCGGGGTCACAGCCCTACCGCCCATCAGACTTCTTCTCCTCTACCATCCCACCAGGTGAGCCAGCCCCTCCCACACACGCCTGAACACGCACGCAGATCACCTTCACTCACTTATCGGGACATCCTTTCCAACCAACCTTCAGTCCCGCTTCACACCCCACCCCCTCCCTCACCCCTTACCAGCCCAGCTAACACAAGCCTTCCCCACCCTTCTCCTTCTCCAGGCGTCAAACGTAGTCGTCTCTCCGACCAGGAGACCTCCCCTTCCCCCGCTCACACAGTTTCGAATGTGGACCAATATGTTGGTCTTTCCAATCGCCTCGAAGAATACGCGCAGAAATTTGACGCCGCCATATCGCACCTCCAGCAGCAAATTACGCATCAGCTCTCCCTCCTCCACGAGCAGCAAGCCATTGTCCAGCAGAAACATCAAGAAAACACTGACCTTCTTGCACATTTCTCTGCTGAGCTTGATCGCCGATTTCAAGAACAGACTGAGCACTTTAAATCCCTCTTTGCGACATTTCTATCGCAAATCCCCTCGACTCACCCTCTTCCCCCTGGATCCCCCCCCCTGTATAATCATGGAAGAGTGCATACACATTTTTCAGTGGAACTGTCGCGGTTTCAAGAGCAAGCGTAATTCCTTCTTCCTGTGGCTTCAATCGCAACCTCAGCTACCTGACATCCTTCTCCTTCAAGAGACAGGACTAAATCCTACTCTCTCTGGCTATGTCACGTTTCAACAAACTCCCTGCCTTGCCACGCTTGTTCGCTCAACCCTCACGCCTACTCACGAACACGATACCGCCAATAGTCTCACTGTATCGATTCCCCTTAAGCGCGGCTCTCTGCACATCAGTAATGTTTACAGTCCCCCCCCAAATACCCTCCCGGAGCTTAACGAGCTTTTACATCCCTGCCGGGCTAAACGCCGCTTCCACCATATTCTAGCAGGTGACTTTAATGCCCCACATCCCGCCTGGGGCTACACTCGTGCAGACAAGAAAGGCCGTAGGGTGCACTGTGCACTACAAGAAGCCGGCTACACACTGCACAACGACATACATGAGCATACCCGAATGGGTAACTCTGTAGAGCGCAATACTAACCCAGATCTCACCTTTTCTACACCATCTCTTTATCTACAGTGGGAACATACGCAAGAGTATATGGGCAGTGACCACGCCATCCTCCACCTTACGGTATCTGAAACTCCGAAACGCATCAGATGGAAACCCATCCGCATAATCGATTAGCATAACTATCGGCAGGACCGCAGCGACCCCCCTTTCACAGATATACCTACCTGGACACAGCAACTTACACACACGCTTGATCAACGCACCAAGATCCTTGCCACCAATGAAATTAACCCTCACATCGACACCCACCTCGCGCACAGTTGGGAAGCACGTGCTTCTCTTCTGAAGCGGTGGAAGAGCTGCAAAACGAACCGCAAGCTCCGTGCCCGCATCGATCGCCTAAATGAGCACATCCAGCAATACTCGGATCAGCTCAGCAGTGAACATTGGCATGCCTCTTGCGACGAACTTCAGAACACCCTGAATACTGCCAAGACATGGCGCATTATGAAAGCCCTCATAAATCCGGATTCTACCAAGACCATGACCACACACAAGATAAACCGCCTCACTAACCAGCACACGGATCCGGATACACTTCTGGCTGCCATAAAGGAACTTTATGTCGCTCCTGCGTGCCAACCACAGTATCCTAACTATGAAGGCTCTCCTCATACTGGGCTCGATGCAGAGTTTACCTACGCAGAGCTACGCGCAGCGCTCCGTCAGTGTAAAGGCTCGAAAGCTACAGGGCCCGACTTGGTCACCACCGCCCTTCTTCGGAATCTTTCAGACGCTGATCAAGATCATCTCTTGCATTCCATCAACCTTGTGTGGACAGGCAAACTGCCGCTCTGTGATCTGTGGAAAAAGGGCCACATGATCTTCATTCCCAAGCCTGGTAAGCCGGTGGAACTCCCGAGTCTTCGGCCCATCACGCTCACCTCTCACGTAGGCAAAGTTATGGAGCGCATGGCCCTCCACCGCCTCCAACAACATCTTGAAGATACCCAAGCACTTCCTCACTGTATGATTGGCTATCGCTCACATCTTTTCACCCAAGATACACTGCTACGCATCCACGAAGAAATCTTGCAGTCACCTAGCACAGCCGAGCTAAGAGCCATCCTCGCTATAGACCTCACGAAGGCTTTCGACTACGTGGACCATGATGCTATGCTCTCAGAACTCGCCGACACACAATGTGGCTCGCATATGTATAATTATGTCCGGGACTTTCTTCGATCGCGTACGCTCTCAATTCAAATCGGCGAACACAAGCTCGATGCGGTCCCTCACCCACAGAGAGGCATCCCTCAGGGAGCGGTTCTGTCTCCTACATTATTCAATCTCGCTATGCGCCGTATCCACCGTGCCCTCAAACCCCTCCCAGATGTTCGGTGCTCTCTATACGCTGACGACGTCACTATCTGGATCAATCGAGGCAGTCCTGGTCACATCCAGGATTCTCTTCAGGCCGCCCTCGAAGCTGTTCATCACGCAGCCCGCACTATTGGTCTCGCTTGCTCGGTCGAGAAAACTTCCCTGCTCCTCATCCACTCTCGCCACTGGCACCCCCCTCAAGTGACCCTCCAGCATGACACCCACATCATTCGCCCACAAAAGTCCCTCAAAGTCTTGGGCCTTCACATACAATCCGATGGGGGAGGCACTACTGCCGTGCAGAACATTTTACGCCAGGCTGCACCTATCCTCAACATGATGCGCCGTGTTGCCACACGCACCAGGGGTCTCAAAGAACAAGACCTCCTTAGACTTCGCGATGCCCTCATAATTTTCCGCATTCAGTATCAAGCTCCCTACGTATCCCTCACACATACTTCGGAACGCAAGCTCGACGCTCTTATTCGTAAGGCGACTAAGATCGCCCTCGGGCTCCCCCTAACCACTAGCACCGCTCGACTGGTTCAACTGGGCGTACTACCTACGGTCTCCGACATTATTGACATTCATCGCATACATCAGCGTCAACGACTCTCGCTAACTCCAACAGGTCGCCTCATCCTGCACGAACTCGGCTATACACCCCATCCAACCGGACCTCAACCCACTCCCCTAGACAACACGATTCTGCAACATATTACCGTGGCCCCGATTCCCCGCCACATGGACAGGGATCGAAATCCCACTCGCCGTCTTCTCCGTGCGGCATACTACACGAGGAAAATCTCCCGAGATCCCGAATCTCATCAAGTCTTCACCGATGCAGCCTTAAAAGACACCCTTGGTGCATTCGCGTACATCACTTCACGCGGTACTGCCCACTCGAGAACGCAGCGCTGCACTTCCCCGGTCGAAGCAGAACTTCTCGCCATTGCACTTGCTGCTGCCAACAACTCTTCCCCTGGCCATACCACCCACATCTACACGGACTCAAAGTCGGCCTGCTCCCACCTCGCTCAGGGCCTCGCATTCCCTTCTGCACTTCCTCTCCTCAACAATGTTAGAGGACCTCTTCACATCCACTGGATACCTGGTCACGCTGGCGTTGCCAGGAATGAACGCGCTCATCAGCTTGCCCGCGAAACGCTCCTCCGGGCCCCTGCTGACGCTTGTGACACAGCCCCTATTCCTCCTCCTCCCCTCCCCACCCTACCCGACCTTCTCGCCTCTCGTTGTACCTTTTCTCCGCCCCACACCCAGCTCACTCGTCGTGAGCAAACACTCATTCGTCAGGCACAAACATACACACTTCACACACCCGCTCGACTCTATCTATTTCGCCGCTCCTTAGGTGACCCTCTCCCTCTTTGTTCCCGCTGTCTCACCCCTTCCGACCAGGACCACTTACTGTGGGACTGCCCACATAACCCGGCACAACCACACACTTACACCCGGGAGTGGCTGGCTCTTGCGGTCAGCCTCGAACAACAACGGGAACTAGTGGCCCACATCAACAGGGCCCTCAGCGGCTGCCTGGACTGAGGCGGCTGAGTCATCCCCACCATCATTTTTTGAATAAAGTTTCTATCTATCTATCTATCTATCCGGGAGCAGCAATGTCCAGGAGGTCCGGAAGAGACAGTCGAGGTGGAAACTCTCGCGCCTTCTCGTCATATTTGATGGAATGTTACGAGAACAGCTGCCGCAGTCGGCCACCTTATGCTGCAGCAAGAGATTTCTTCTGCAGATGTTGACCTCTGCGAGCTCCTCATGCTCCAGTTTGTTGTAAAAACATAACAGTTGTATAGTGAACAAGACATTTAACGTCCAGCAGATGGAGCACATTGTAGAAAGTGTTAGACTTTGGCGTCCTTTGTGGGCACAGCACTGCCTTTCCTTTTGAGGCAGGCAATGGTAAATTGAAGTCCTGTACTAAAGCAGCGAAGGGGATCCCCCATCAAATTTGTTGAACACTAGCATTGGAGAATGTGGTGTGTGAGCTTGAAGAGGTGGTTACTAGCAGTGCAGTTTCTAGCTACTCTTTATCCCTCGTGTCTCATGACACAAAAGTCTGTCTGCCTTCAGACGGAAGGAGTTCGCCTGCTGGATAAGAAGGGGCTTCCCTATCAGTTCACTGGGGTTGTACCGAACCCGCTGGAAGTGTCGCCTCAAGCTGCTGAGTATCAGCATAGGCTGAAGGGGGGTCCAGTTTATACAACTGCTTTGTATGCTGGGAACAAGAGGAACAACCGCTCTGTAGCTACACTCAGTGACGATCTGGTTGGGACCATTGAAAAGATTGTTCTGGATGGCAGTTAAAGCTTTATTGTTTTCAGAACCTTGGAATGCTTGCCTTACCGTTCTAGGTCAAAGAGGACTCCTTTAATGACTGGACTAATCGGTCCAGTCGTTTACATGCCTTTGGGAGATATCAGCTACGTCGTTCCGGTGCCTAGTGCACTTACGTTTGTCTGAAAGCCACACCTTGATGCTGAAAGCCATACTTTGGCATTCAGCATCAGTGTTAGAAGTTGCACAAGTTGTCAGTCAAAAATCAAATGTTAATTTGTTCTCCCAGTACAGGGCGGTTACTCTCATAACTCTTTACCTTAAAATATGTACACAAGTGTGATGGTGAGATACTGTCGGAAGCAAAAGTTTGGATAGCACCAGAGCGCTGATCGAATTAATTATTGGGGAGGAGGGCAGACCGTCACACCGTTAGCGACCAAATCGGGAACTGAAGCGATGGGTGCAACAGAAACCCACCACAGACATTCCCGAAGGATTACAGCCATGGATGAAGGCAACATTCGCCTTGTGAAAGGTATGTCCTCGGTATATTTGTACTTGAACATACATATTATACTCTGTCTCATCATAAATACACGTGTTGTAGTTAAAAGACGAGCCTGCGGTGCTAGCTCGGAGCTTCGACTGTAACTGACGGCACGCCCACCTCTGCAGGATTCGCGTCGTTCATCGTCGCACCAGGGCCAGCTTTGAGTGTCCTTAGCGTCGTAGGCTAGGTGCTTCAATCGTCAGCGCTCCACGACAAGCCACACACCGTGAATTTCGATCTAAATCACGGAGAGATACTAAGCATTTCCTGTTCATGCGTGGCAGGGTAAATAATCACTTGTTACTGATTGTTTTCTTTAATTATATTCCCTTGTTTTCAGTTTGCTGGAGGGGGGGTATGCTCTCCAATTCAGGTTCAGCACATTTCAGACGTGTTTTATGAATAATGGGTAGCTTAGGGATCTCATACAGAGTGCCTGTTACTGAAATTTAAACCTGGGATTAAACAATTGACCGTTTACTTTGGTGTTGCTCCCAGGAACTCAAACCAATGCAAGCATTGCATAGCTATGCTTAAGGAAAAACCGGATGCATGAACTACCACAGCTATCAAGTACTGATTTACCACAGGCATGGGGTCAGCATGCAAAAGAGGTTATAAAACTCAAGTATGCTTCGGACGCTGAAAAAGGTTTCTTAAAGGTAAGTTTGAGCTGTCATTGCATTTGTAAACAAGAGACTTCCAAATTTTCCTCTGTCATCTCGACACTGAAGCCCAGTTTCCAAGTATGCCATCTGTGGCATTTTCATCATTAGTTTTGCAGACCGAGGAACCGCCTGTTGAGAAAGTGTTGAGTGGTCGTTGTCATAAGCTGCAATATCTGATACAATCAAAATTTAATTTACTTGTCAACATCTAGGAGCATGTCAAATTTCACCTTCTCATTTGACAGCAAAATAATTTGGCCTGGATGGCAAATACTGATCACTAAGTCGGTATTTTAATGCAAAGATTAACCAACTTTTAATGTCCCATGACTTAGTCACAAAAAGGATACATTACGCACTTTTGTTCCAAAAATGCTGTCGGTTCCGATTACT
Source organism: Ixodes persulcatus (assembly GCA_013358835.2). NCBI lineage: Eukaryota > Metazoa > Arthropoda > Arachnida > Ixodida > Ixodidae > Ixodes > Ixodes persulcatus. The sequence goes on from JABSTQ010005237.1 coordinate 7,829, forward strand.
TTTGTCACTGCCTCAAGTCTTGTGGTTGAGGCATAGCTGCGGGACATAAAAGTCTCTTGCAGTTTGAGTACTTGAACAGCCTATTTTTCTCGTAGTGTCATGACCTGCAGATCTAAATTTAAATAATAATTTCAGTTTCAATGCACTGCACTGCCCCCTGTGGAGAATGGTATTCTTGAGCGACTGGAGAAGGGCCTCCCATACGAGTGCCCAACTGACACCGTGACGACATGGCGAGATTGGCGTCCGTCCCTTTTTTGAGAGACGTCAAGAGCCAGCCCCCGGAGAGCGCAAGGAGCTCGATACATTTATGTTCGAGAACTCCTCTCTGGTATGCGGTGAAACTGAACTGAGCCCGGAGCTGACCAGGAACGACAAGGTTCGTCTCTGGAATAAGCTGACCTCCCGGCTCAACTTCCTCGGGACTCCGACGGAGGAGCCGAAGGTTGGAAAAGGTACTGGGCCGTGTGGGTCTCGAAGGTGCGGGCGTGGGCTGCGGATCTTAGAAAACAGGCAAGGTAATCTGCATAGTCTACTCATAGTGTGGGCCAAGGTCTCGAATGAGTTCCTTTACTCGCAGGCAAACGGGGGGAGGCGCTTGGGTGTGCTCACTGGCGTCATTGTACGCACACATTTTGACGCTGGTGGGCAAGGACTCGACCTTGGCCGCTTCCGTGTTTTGTGTCCCCGCGTTAAAGGACGAGGCCAAGGTGAGTACGCACTTGAACATAACATATTATTGAGCATCTAGCTGTTCAATCCCAATAGGAAGGAGAATATTCGTGCCGGGTTTTATCCCCAGTGAACTACAATGTACTAATGAAATGTGACAAATATGAATGAGAATATGTGCATTAAAAGTGTTGGTACGTTTCATAATTCAGTGAATCATAGGGCAGATTATTTCGTCCATGTAAGGGAAAAACCCACAAAGCAAGCAAGCACTTATGACAAAAAAAAAGGTTATTATATTTCTTGCAGTGATACTACAGTTTCTAAGGCTAAAACAACAAGTGTACTTTTTTTTAAATCTTTTTTGTCTGGTTGTTGCAACCCTCAGTTGTATTGTGTGCACACTGTCTAAGTGCCATTTCTCTACCTTAGAAGTACTCTTCACATAACAGGGGAAGTGCAGCAAGCTCTCTAGCTGCCACTATAGTCGGTGACAGGTCAAGAACAAAGTGGAAGCTCCTCCCACCTTTTTCCACTTTATCCGAACGGTGGAGAGGAGGTCGCCTTCTCTCCAGCGTTCGCACTACTAAAGTGGAAAGAGGTGGGAGGAGCTTCCACTTTGTTCTTGACCTGTCACCGACTATAGACATATTTTGGGAGTCAATAGACCGATCCACAAATTCCACGCCATCTAGCGGCGGGAGTTCAAACCGACGCGCGGGTGCTGCTGGCAACACGCTGGCAACCGTCAACCGCCATTGATATGGTGACAGATGGAAGCGAGTGCATAGCGATTGTGTTCCTGTCGCCGCCGTTCCGATTCTACTCGTAAGATGCCATTTAATTGCTGTGTGCCCCTCTGTAAGCAGAGAGGCGTGAGGGATGATCACGGTGACAAGGTGAGATGTTTTGTTTAGCTAATTAGTCTTATGTCTCATCTTAGCATGGGCTAACCGCAGAGGCTGTGCTAGCGCGAGACGGTAGCTTTAACTGGCGCTCGCGCAGCCGCCGAGGTGTCGCTTTTAGCACGCACGGCCAACAATAGTCCATGCTAAAGTGAGACGAAGTATAAAGCTCGCGAGGTTACCGCTTCGTGAAAAAAGAAGCCGCGCATATGCGCGGAACTTTAAACTGCGCTACACTATACTCTGTTTCACCTTATGATGTACCGCAGGAAAGGCTACAAGCGCGAGCTCCTTGCTCTGGGGCACATCTCGGCGGCACAAGCTCTCGTGACTTAAGAGCAGCTGCCAACGCAATGAGCTCGAACTTCTAGCCTTCGCTACGGTACAATATAAGGTGAAACGAAGTACTACGTTGAAGCACGAGCTCCATTCCGCTGAACCCCGGTCAACATCTGTTATATTTGTTTTCCAGGTGTCTTTCTTTGATTTTCCGGGGAACAGTTTTGCGGAAAGAATGGTTGATTGCCATAAAACAAGATGAGGGCAAGCACTTCGTCATTTCGAAGTACACAAAAGTGTGTTCAAGACACTTTAAAAAAAAAGACTGTCAAATATCGCGTGTGGTTATCGCTTCTTGAAACAAGATATTGTGCCAAGCGTGTTTGGATTTAACGTTGCAAAAGGACCCCCGAGGAAGGCGCCCCTTCAAAAGATGCCGCCTACACGCAAGTTTCCTACAGCGAAAGAAGATGCAACAGGATACACCGGCGCGAACGGCGTCGCCTGCAAAGCTTCAACAAGTTCTATGACCCTTAATGAAAGCGTCGACATCGGCATAAACCAAACCAGCTATGTTGTCGCAGTTGAGGCCAGTGCTGCTGACGAAAAACCAAGGGACGTGATCGTCGACAGAATGAAAGCTGCCGTCGACATTGCCGAAAACGAAACCAGCTACAGTGTCTCCTTTGAGGCGAGTGCTGCCAACGAAAACACAAGGGACGTGATCGCCGACACAGTGAACGCTGCCGCTGACATTGATGGGACCTGCGACTTGATTACTGCCATCGACAACACCACTAATGAACACGGCACTGAAATCTTCATCACTAACATGGCCGCTTCGAGGCTGGTAGCAGCAGCGCTAGCACCACCTATTGCGACGCGACGGTCGCCATATCAATGGCCGCTCCCCCCACTACCCCTCCAAACTAGCGTTGTCGCTGTCGTACTTCACGTTGCGTGTTGCCTGTCGTACTTCACAAGACCGCCAAAACTAGCATCTCACAGTTGCCGGAAGCAATTTCGGGAAGGGTCTATTCTTGACATGAACATAGTAACTGAAAAGAGGAAAATTTGCCAGGACAACCTAGCACAGCCTCTGAAACAGTTTAATTTTATTCCCAACTGTATTTGCCCAATAGAAATATTTATTAGGTTAATGTATGCCTTTTATTAGAATAATACAGTTTCATAGACTAATATAAGCATTCTGTTAGTCTTGTAGATTAATAATTAGACAAATGTACACATTCTATTAAACAAATGGAATGTTCATTAGACTAGTTGTAAGACAGTCATTCTATTACAATATTAAATGGGCATATTAGAACAATTCTGCACGTAAGACGCATATGCGCCCGACTTGTCATTTATGCGCAGCACATAGATATGGTTCACATAAATGAAGGAGCAGCCATGTTCCACTCAAATTACTTTTTCATTGCAGAAGCCGAACTTCCTCCGTGCTCCCTTGGTGCAAGGGTGTTGCCATGTGACCACACAGACCTAGACGCAGTCCCTCATCAACGCTCAAGACCTGACGCACACAGATCGGCAGCTCCTTTCGCTCCGTTCCGGGCGCCCACAAGGTGACATCAATAGTGTGTTCACATCATTATCAAGTCTACCTTAAAAAGTACACAACACTGATTGCATCCAAGTGGTGTTCTAACCCTGTCTATAAACACGTCAAAAACTGCTGCGGATCAGAGCTGGTACGGGCACCTCCTTAGATGTTGAGGCCTCTCCTAAAGCCTTAAAACGAAACACACCCTCCTTCTTCCTGGGAGGGGTCCGAGTAACCAAGGCAGGCACATCGTTCGATGGCCCGTCCTTTGGAATGGAGGAGGCACCAGTGCCTTCTCCCTGAGGCTGGTGTTGCCGCCTCTCCTCTCGTCTCCCCTCCATTAGCACAGAGGCATCCTTCGCCTCTGCACCATCTGGAGGCCCCTGTGGTTTCTTTGGTTCCAACGACAAACATAGTCGTGGAGCGAATCTTTGTGAGGCAGGGAGAGGTGGTGGAATTACTAGGTCATTAGGACAGACCTGGGTTCCTACCGAAGACTTTAATGGCACACCCCCTGCACATGCCACCAAAGAGTAAGGCCCCTTCTGCGGGAAGGAGAATCGCTTCCTGGCTTCGGGGAACGAAATGTTCTCTTTCACTTTGAGTGTTATATTTTCCTTTTTCTTCTTTCCATTTTTTGCAAGATCGGGAATAAGCAGGGTGAGGTTCATTTCAGTTGATGCAGCAAGGAGGATTTGAGCAATTCTCTGCAGGGTGATCATTTTTGCCACACTTGGCACATATTGTCTTTCCACGGCAGCTCTGGGCGCTATGGCCATATCTCTGGCAATGAAAGAAACGCTGGCACATACGGCCATACTCTAAGGTTCAGATACCCTGCTTTGACTGATTCCGGAAGTGCCCTCAGCACAAAAGTCAGAATGACATGCTTGGTCTTCATCTCTTGACCGTCCGAGCGAAAAGAAATTTGTTTTGCAGCAACGACTCCTTGGTCACAAAGGCCATCGACAATTCCATCTTCGGGGGATTCTAGAGGGTCATCTTCTGATATTATGCCTTTAATAGTGTTCAAAGTGCGGTGGGGTGATACAGTAACCCTGTAGTCAGAAACCAAGTTGAGTGCTAGCAGGTCTGAGCTTTGCTGAGAGGTTACAACTTCAACCAGGAGATCTCCAGATGGCATTTTTTTTTTGCTTTAAAATTCTTCCCAATTAAAGATTCAAGAGTCTTAGAGACCAGAAAAGGAAATAGCTTGGATAAAGGTTTTTCCGTTTCAGAGTGCATGACTAGAAATCGAGGAAACTTCTCCACGGGCCTTTTTCAGGGCCCGATCAGGTTTTTTTGTTTAGTTTGGAACCCAAAAGAAATGGGAAGGAGTTCGGCATCTGTAGCGCACCACCCACCACGGAGCCCAACATGGGGATAGGTAATGCGCCATAGCAATAAAGGTTTTGCTGACAACATTACGCTATCAGTGCTGCCGAGGCACTATAACCTAGTGTGGGTCCTGACAAGGGGTCTATCGCCACCCAAGGTTAGCTTTTGCCGCCAAAGATGGTGAATATGAATGCAAGAGTAGAGAAAGGAGAAAGAAAAGAGGGGATAGTAGAAGATATGGTGACTGATTGAATCATCCTGGTCGGGCCAAGCCAGGACACCCGTCTACGGGAAGCGGGGGCCGAAGTGGTGTATTGCCTCACCCGGAGGGCCCCGAACGGTCCAAACCTACCCCAGGCTCGACTCAACCACCAGGATGCCCCTTTTCCCTGGACACGGGAAAGCCACGCACAGCCAGACGTGGGCGGGCGAACCCGCATGGCTCGGGGTCCGTGGAGACTCCTCTCCAAACACCTGCTTTCACAGGTGCCCCCTGCGGGGAAGTAAGCCGGCGGCATTACTTCCGTCGCCTATTGTTAAGTGCCATCTAGCAGTCGTTGGGAAGAACTCCTCAAGAAGCAATGGCGTCCAGCTGCGCTGCCACGAATGTGCCCGTCGTCATAACGACGGGTTTTAAGGCAGTTAAAAGTGCACAAAGCATCTTACGATGTGCTAACCTAACCAAGGGAAAATTCATCTACGATTCCGGTGACGTCTACGGTGTGAAGGAGGTACATTACGACAGACAAATCTATGTTTCGGCGCGGTGTACTCCACAAACGAAGCTCAAAAAGGTAACTTGAATTAACTAGTGTAAGGACATTTATTGCATTTAAATCAGCTTGCCGAGGACGGAACAATCGTCGCCGCAAAATGCGACTGCCAAGCTGGCAAGTGCAAACATGCTGCCGCCGCCGTGGCCGTGTACTTGGAGGAGGATGCCGCAACATTGGAGACAAGCCACACAAGAATCTGGGGCATCCGTTTATCAAAGAAAACATACCCGAAGTTTTCTAGACTAGCCCCAAACTCCCGGAAAGGTATGTCTTGGTACCGCTCTGCATGAATTAAATTTTAGGTGCGCTTGTGTCAGCATTTACTTTTTTTGCAACTCTGATATTAAAATACAGATAAGCCTTTTAATTTTGCTTAAATACTCTGTTGCAGGCGCATCACTTTTCGTGCGTGAAAATGATGTGCATCAAGAAAGAAAGTTCTTACCGGATTTGAATTGTCCCCTCAATGACATGTTGCAGGCTGAAATGGCATGTCCAGACGTCGAAGAACCTACTGGGCTGCCATTTTCACCAGATGTCCTCAAATTGTATGACTGGCCATTGGAGGGGTTTCGGTATCAAGACATTGCCATATCATTTGACTCTGGGAAGACTACTCAGAACGAAGAAGTGTTTCTTGACTGGTAAGCTGGGATGCACGATTGACACTGTTAATCTCCTAGAGCATGTATGACCTTAGACTGCAATTTCAGCTGCTAGATGAATTTCATTTTTCAAGCGGTCTATTATTTTCTCTAGATTTTGACGCTGAAATTTCACATTTTTTAAGGCGTAAAGAAACACATTGTGGCTGCTGGCAAGCTGAAGTCCCTTGCGGCACTCCAGGACTGGGTGCAGCCCATCATGAAGCACCTCTACTGGTGTGCAGAGTCGAGCGAAGAAGCACCAGACAAGATCTTCCCCAAGTGGATACAGTAGAACCTCGTTGATACGTTTTGAAGAAACCGCGAGAAAAAAAACGTATTACCCGGGAAAACGTACGATCCAAACTCGCCAGTTTCAAGCACAAAAAAAAAAAAGAGAAATAATTGAGAATGAGATTGAACAGCGTTTAATACAGCGCTTCACTTGCCGAAAGCGTCTGTCAGCTTCTGCTGGCGCGTCATGGCGCCGCGAAAGCGCTCGCCGAACGAAACGAAAAGGGCGCGGGCTTGAGCGGAACGCGAAACCGAAGCTCCCAAAGAAAGCTGCCAACGCAAAGAAAGAAACAAAGAAATGCCAGATTTGTTCATTTACTACAACCGCGCTACCACTACTGCTCCCTTGTACGTCATAGTCTAAGAGTTATTCTTGCGCACTCTTGCAAACGGTGCTTTCAGCCCTCGGAACAGTGCCTCAAAGAGCTTGCTAGAGTTACCGAGAGCGACCCATAATCACGTGTTTACTTCGGAAACGCTTGAAAAGCCGTAAGCGAACGTACTGCTGCTACGGTGTTGACAACTGAAGAGCACATGCGCTCGCACGGGCGAACGATCAGTAGGCAACTGTATTTGGGTTTCGATTTTTACGCTGCCGCTTCGGTTGCTCGTTACGACAGCATTCGTGCCACTTTCGCCAGTGGTGGCACTTGACATGAGGAAAGTGAATGACAGCATCAGATGGACGCGCTGTTGTTACGAGCGGTTAGTACGCCGCCGCCAAAGTTGCAATCGCTCGGAATCCTTTGTTATTATTTCATGGGAAAGATTCTTCGACGAATCGAATAATGAGCTAAGACAGTAAAACCGCGCTGTGTGTTCTGAAACGACCTTGAGCACCCGGACGGCTCTCGGAAGTTGCGGAGAACAATAGACGCAGCGGCGGCATTATCAGCGGGCACTACCAGACCGTTCTGCACGCGCACGCCGTGTATGCCTCGGCGCGCTCGGCGCTCGTTCGTCGAGATCGGATGTTGGAGCTCCGTTGATTGCCGAAAAAACGTATAATCCGATCGACATTTGGCAGAATGTTGAGCGTATTTTCCAGGAAATCGTGTTATCCGAGAACGTATGAACCGGAAAAAAAACAGCGCAGCTCTATGGGACGTTTCCCGTGCCCTCACTCGCGAACGTATAAAACGGGAAATCGTATGAACCGGGAACGTATCAACGAGGTTCTACTGTATCTCTGGTGGGACATGTGGCAGGTATTCACATCCATGCCAATCCCATCCACCCCAGACGCCAGCATGGAGACCTGGGGAGGAAGAAGTGGCTTCCAGAGAGTAAGGGGACCTCAGAGAACAATGAAGGTTCTGACATGGGAGCGTTTCATTCCGAGATATATATTACGAGGTAAAGAGGACGACAATGTTGGTCACCATGTTTATCTGGTCAAACAGAACATCAAATTACTTGTGCATCTATAAGGGTCTGAACTGGATATAGGTTGACTGATGGCTAAACTCTTGCAGTAATAGTAGCTTTTAGTGTCTGGTACAGCCGTCTTCAAAATGAGCTTGAACAGGCTGCCGTCGACCGATTGGTACTGCCAGCTCTAGCTAGTAGCGCTTCCAAGAATTACGGCAAGTAAGCGCCTTCGCAGAAAGAATGGATGTGCTGTTACGAGAATGCACTCTACCCCCTTTCTCATGTCACTTAGGATAAAGCGGGGCGTGCGGCTCCATATATTTATCAAAAGAGCGCTCAGCGTGCATGCGACCTGACACGAGCGCTCTGTTCTTTTGATCTCGCTTCGTGCATTATCTTTTCGTGAACGAGGAAGTGATAATCATTTCTTTTTGTTTCCTTTAGAAGGCGTTCAGCTGTTTATGAATAACTATTTCACTGCACGATAACACGTCTTCATTGATACAGACTTCAAGACCCATTTATAACTACTAGTTATTGACTTTACTCTTATTTGTCTTAATATTACTGTTGTAGAGACAACATTCATAACAAAGCACCTGTAATAAAATTTTGTATTTCATACAGGGCTTCCAGCACATGACAAGCTGAGGAGCATTGCGCTCTCAAAGCCACTACTCAAGGACATACCAGACCTGTCGACTTCGGCACAGACATACTCTACGCAGTGCTTTCATAGCGCATTGATTCAGTTCGCTCCGAAATCGACGCGTTTCGGATATCGCAGCATGATGGAAGGTATACAAGCCCATCACCTTTTTCCTTACAAATGCTGACTGAAGCCTTTACTTTCCAGAACGCATGTGGCAGCACTACATTTTGAAGAAAATGGCAGCAAGCCACAAGCCAACACAAAAGAGGGCATCAAAATGTGGCTGCTGAAGTGTCGCAAGCAAACCGAGAGAGCAGTTGTTGCTCCCACAAAGGGGCCCTGCACGTACAGTGAGCATGTCCAGAGAGCAGAGGTGTTGGCTGCTAACGTGTAGCCCAATTTCGGTCTAAGTCCGCAAGCTACTGGAGGAGCCCCTCAGCTTGAACTTCCACTACACATCCTACAGGGTATGAGGAGAGGCACACACCAAAGAGACTCCCCGAACTCTGTCGAGTGGATATGAACAACCTGATAAGGAGACCCTCATCTTGAGCCACCAGGCACGGTTCAACTGCTAAGAGGCCAATTTACAGTGGCAGTCCAATAGACGCTATGCTAATTTACCCAAGCATCAAGGTGAATGCAGAGAATGTAGGTACACGTGCTGCCATCTGTTGCAGTTATTTATTTAAAGCAACAATCTAAATCAAGTGGGGCGTTTCACAAGTGTTCATCGATTGCATTATTTTTGTTATTTACTTCGAATATTTGCTATACGCCAAGCAAGCGCGTGTACCTACACTTGCTGCATGCCCATTCGTGCTTCTGAAATTAGCAAATCGTCAATATGCCATTTTGATAAAGTCCTATTTGCATAGGCCTCACTGCACCGAAAGGGACAAATTAGCCAAAAGTTTGCTATACTGCGCCGAAAAGGCTTTTGTAATAAGTCGCGTTTCAGCTAAATTTCCGCAGAGCATTGCGCTACAGCTTTGTGCTGGCGTAATTCGCTGCTGTTGCGCCGTCGTATCAGTGCCACTATCCCGAGCAGAGTTCAGAGAATTTTCACTTCCACTCCCGTGCTTGATCCATGCTCCACCTACAACAAGCCTTGTCTGCGCGCCCTAGCTTAAATTGGCTTTTCTAGAACGAGGCTAATCCAGACTCTTGTGTTTTACTGCGTTGCGCTGCAGAGCTACTGTGAAATTTCTACTTGATAGGCTGAGCTATTTTTCTATTGGTTAGCAGGCTTCATACAAAGCACTGATATCTCGGTGACTCGTGGTCATATACCACTGCAGGACCTTACAACACAGCCCAGGTCCGGCAACTGGGAGCGGCCACAGTACTCATGACATATTTTTGTGACGTACGATAGCACAATCCTCTGGAAAGGCTCCTAGTAACAGCCGTCGGTGTAAAATGCTATTTTCCGTGGCTGGGAAATTGACATTGACCATAGTGTATCGGGTAAAAGCAATAGCGAGGGCCTGCTTCGAATATTTTTTTTTGCAGCAATAATAACCTGGGTGGCCGAGGATGCTATAGGTAAACATCAACCGGCTCTAAAATATTATTTTCTGATCTTTCATTCGAGTAGCAAAAGAACCCCAACCATTTGCATGGTATCACTTCACTGTCTAATGGACAACAGTTTATTTAGAGAGGTGGAAGACATTTTTTGCTATTTCTGCAGGTGTCTCAGAAACCCAAACAAGGTTAAAATGAGAAAAAATGATGTTGATAGGCCCCTTTTTGTTTTTTTAACTAACAGCACAAGTTTGAGACATCTTCGTACCAAGCACGAAGCTGGAACTGCTGAGGGGAAAGGTGCCTCAGTATACAATCAACTGGTGTTGGTTTTTGGCAGCGAGGCCCTTAAGGACAGCTGCCTTACAGGGTCAGGCAGCCAGGCGGCTCTGCCAAAAGCTACAGTGGACGATGTTGTCGGTCAGTAGAGCCCCCCCCCCCATAAGTCTCACCCCCAAGAGGATGGCACAGAAAAGTTGGAAAGACTTTTTTTTTAAAGTTCTTTTTCACAAGTTCAAGTAGGATATGTAAGCAATCGTCTGAGCGGCGGTGGTGTAACTGTTCATGCCAGTCGTCGCGCTGTTTAGGCTGGTCGCACAGTATGTCGTATGCATTCTGGCGATCATGCTCCGTTATTTTAATACTATTGAATGCAACCAAGATGTCCGTAAACTAGACTGCTAATTGCTTCAGATACTACAAATTGTTTGGCAACACCTGCTTCTGCTCTTCAGACAGACGATATCACAGCAACCAGTGCCATCCTTGGAATGTAAGCTTGGGATTGAGAGTGCATGACTTAATTGGCATTGGCTGTTTCTGGTATGCTTTCAGTTCCCTCATATGTGAGAACATTTTCCAGTTACAATGTAGTGAACTGAAAAATGTCAAAGACTTTGAACACAGGAATGCAGCTTATCTTTTATTTGAAATCTCTTCCTATCGCTTACTTTAGACACTGCAAACTCTGCAGAACCAAAGGAAGTCATCAGACGAGCCTTCCAACACAGAAGCACACTGCACCAAATATGCAACGTTCACTACTTTTCCGGCCAACAGGATGTCACCAGCTTCTCTCCATCAAGTTATTTTTCTTTCTCTTGAAAAATGCAGAGTAGTGGACTGGGAACACGAAGAACACGAAGCACGAAGACGTAAAAGATTATGGTTGTCTCGTCTTTGTCCTTCGTGTTTTTCTTTCAATTTTAAATATACTTATTTCAACACGCTTGCCATATTTAGCATATGTGCAAACTTTCTTTGCTATGAAATCTCTCTTCGTTGCTTACTTTAGACACTTTAAGCACTGCCGAGATAGACTCAGAGGACGAGTTCCCTCCACGTAAAATGCCGCGCTCGAAATGGACGAGAGCTAACTCCCGAAGATACTGAGGCGCACCGGCATCGAAAAGAAGGACACTAGTTTCCGATTGTGTGTACAAGCTGAAAAGCGACTAGCAATCACCTTGCGGTACCTTGCCACTAGTGCGTTTCAACCTCGATGCATGTGCACGTTCCTAGATTTTACGAGCTGAATGCTTCGTATCTCACCAAGTTTAGCAATAAAACTAAACCTAATCACGCATTGTAGGATCATCATGGTAGAACATTGGTAGTCTGTTGAGCACGAGAAGGAAACGGTAGGTCATTCTCTACACTTTTCCTGAGAATGACCTAATGCTGGTATGACATTGGAACTCGTTAAATAACTGTCTCAAGAGCTGTTTAGAGACACCACTATCTCATGAGTTGCAAGATAGTGTAAAATCCACGTTTTCGAGCCATGCATTCTTGGTTTGTTCAATCCACCTTCTATATATTTTCACAATACTGCCAGATGCCACTCCAATTTCATTTCTGGAGAAAGCACAATAATACCATCTCAACAATCGTTCAGGATGTGTGTCCAATGATATACACTGCCCTCAAGGACGAATTCCTCAAGGAATGAATGATCAAATTAAGCAGGACTCTAGGATAGCTAGGTTTGACATTATACGTGTTCCTTTTCAAAGTACAAGGAAGTGATATTTTCATGTCCGATTTGTTGGAGACAAAAGTGATGCAATATGCCTACAAAAATGCAGGCGGAGTCGGCTAAATCGAAAACTCCACCCTTACCGGGCATGACATAATCGTAACATTTCATTTTGTAGTTTCTATGTTTGAAAAGGTATGTGTCCCTAGGTAAGTGTCACGTTTTTGGCAGCGCGTCGTTGCCGTGTTGTTAACTCAACTTTTTCTTTGGTAGAGTTTGTTTGTTTTCGCCGGAAAGGCTGTATTGTGAACACCGCAATGCATTCAAACTCTCGGAGGAGATTTTTCGCAAGCAGTACCGCCTGCCGAAGAATGTGGTGCGGTGGTTGTGAAACGAACTACGCAAGGAATCGGAGGTGAGGAGAGTGCGTAGCTCGTGGACGGTCATGAATGTGGAGCTTCAAGTGCTGTGAGCACTCCGCTTATACGCCATGGGGAGCTTCCAAGGCATGGTAGCAAGCGGCGAACACATAGCGAGGGACCAAAAGACAGTCAGCGTCACTGTCCGCGCCGTGCCCATCGCTATAGTACGCCATCTCGGGGTCCAGCGTGGCTGGATCCACTTCCCCGAGACGCCGACCGAGAGGTACGACGAAAAGGGGCTTCAGCCTGCTCCACAAGATACCCGCCGTCATCGGTTGCGTGGCAGGAACAATGATCTCCATCATCGGCCTGTTCAAGAACAACCCCACCCTCACGAAGGCGGCGCACTGGTACCACAAGTACTTCTATGCCCTCAATGTGATAGTGGCAAGTACACTCATGCTACATAGACAAAACCGGTCCCAAATGTGTGGAAAATAAAAAAATGTTACACCGATATGGTGTAAATGTGCTCTTTTATAACTGCGGGCTGCTGGCATCTCACGACTGCACGAGTGTATGCCCGACAAAGCATGTGAGCCGTGAGACGCTTCTCCCATGAATAATACCTGTCTGTTAAAACGTGCAAGTTTCTGTCGAAGAAAAAAAGCATTTTTTTTTTTTTGTTTGAAGGTAGTTGTACCTTGCATCCATGAAACTGTGTTGACATGCATGTGTCAGACAAAACAACCTGAAAGGTTCTCGAACTGTGACTGCTTTGAGAACCATAAGTAGAATCTACTAATTGTGGATTCAGCCGATTTCATGTCGATAACTCTCTCACACTTTCAGGTGTGACAACGACTGCCGGGTAATGTGCATCGATCCACGGTACACTGGGTCGGTGCACGACACTTTGTGTGGCAATTTTCTTGGCTCCGCAACAGCCTCGAGCAAGAGCGGCTGGCAGACGGCGGCAGGTTCCTCCTCGGTGAGCATGCTGAATTCATTTCTTATGCATTCCCCTTCCCCCCCCCCCCCCCCCCCCCAAACCCATTTCTTTGTTTAGGGAGGGAGGGGAAAGGGGGGCACTCCCAGGAAACGTGCCTGGTCTGTGCCAATTCTATGCAATTGAAACGTGTAATCAATTCCACTTATTAACCTGAATAAATCAATGAAACTTATTTAAACAATAGAAGAGCTCCAGACTAGGGAGTCAAGTTCCAGCCATGGACCACGGTAGTCTGGGTATCTACAGATACTCTGTTTATAGGATAGGGGTTGTTACGTCAGCAGATTTGCAATCGTTAGATTTGATTAGTCAGATTTATTGCACTGTTTACAAGAGCTTACAGGAGCGGAAGAGAGAAAACCTATTATCCTGGAAAACCTAAAGACCAATGACGCTGCTTGAGGTTCTACAGATGTGGCAAAATGCTGCGACCCAGTAAGCTAACCTCGATGCTTTCCCATACCAGCTGCTGCTTCTACTATACTGGTGTAAAGGGTGAAGCACTGCCGTAATGCGCAGTCTACAAGCTTGAAAAGAAGTCGAAGCTCTTGCAAGATTTGCTAGGGAGCAATGTTGCTCAAAGCGAAGCAATTCATTGCTTGGTACGGGCTGGTGTGAGCCGCTCTAGAGGCAACAATGATGTTCCTGCACGAAAACTCCATTGTCCTCGGCTTGCGAGTTTGTTCTCTGTCCGGTTCCTCATCTGCTTGGGCTGCTCTGCTTACCCCACTGATTCCGATAGTGTCGACAATGGAGCCTTCAGAACCGCCAGCGACTCAGGCTGCTGTTCTTTTTTGTATGCACGCGCAGCAGCAAAGCTCCTTGGCTGCCATCCGAGCTGCATCTCTTCCGGGGCGTTCCCGCCCTTGCGCCCGCCGGTGCTCGCCTCCCGCTTCGGCATGCGAGACCTCGTCTTTCCAGCAGGCCGCCTCGGCCCTGCTTCTTTTCCTTTTATTTTGTTAGGGCTTTCGGAATCACAACACTGTTCCTACTTAGACGATTGTCTGACACCCTGCCTATGCGGAATGAGTAAAATCACTGGCATTGGAGGGCAGCGACATGAGAGTTTGGTCAGTCAGTCAGCCACTACGACAGTTTATATGTATCTGCTCTATTCAGATCCCAGTGGGATGACCGTGTTTCTAACTACTGGTGGTTATAGGATGAACCTTGTTCAAAAGCAAAATCTAATTGCCTTCGTCAAGGTGAACGCTCATATTCTTTTGTCACACAGAGGAGAATGGTAGCAGTATAAAAAGAAAGTAAAATGCTCCGGGCGATTACACAGAGACACTGTAGCATTATGGTTAGCATGAAGCATAATTTAAAAGGGTGTCCTTAAATTGTAAATTAAATTTCCAACTTGGTTTTCACCGATAATCACTATGTGAAGCATCCACATACATGTGAATAGCCGATACACATTTAAAAAAAAAAAAAAGATTAAAAATCACAAGTAGCCACAGACTATTCTTATAAATAAACAGCCACAAAATATGCAGTGTCAATGTAAGGCAACAATGCTCTGTTCTCCAATAATAAGCTGAGCACAGAAATGAGTGCCAAACACTAAATATTCATAACTTTTACAAAAAGGACTCTTTCAAAAGTGCGGAACCCCGGTACCAGGAGCGAAAGTTCTTGGTATTCGAGAGTTGCCTCCTACGGCTATTTGCTGTATGCAAGACACGTTAGAGCCCCTATGATGTGTTCATGAAGGGGGTTGGTACTCTGCTCATGGTGCGCACCTCTTGCCCCGCTGGGCACATGAACCACTGGGAGAGCCAACCATACATCAACGGCAGGGGGCTGGAGACCTGCTCCTCTCATCTCTCATACTCTTCACGGGTGCCTCCCCGACCAGAACACTGCGCCTGTTCCAGTTGATGAACATTCAGGTCTTCTCAAAGAGGACCTACTTCATCTACAAGCGAGCAACTTTGGTCCCAGCTCTTGAAGCGGTGAATATGATGACACTTCTTTCATTATCCGACATGTTTGTTTCTCCCGATGCAGTGTTTCCATGCATTTTTAATGTCGTTATCACACATTTTAGTATCACTTTTCACGGGTGTGGAGAGACGAGCAGGAGAAGTTGATGGGAGAGCTCCGGGACCAGCCCCTAGACCTCGCTGGTGATGGGGAGGTGTGACTCTCCTGGCTTCAGCGCCGAATACCAGACCTGCCAACCCTACAATGTTGAAAATACTACAGGGGACGCCGAAAAACACTACAATTGTGTGAAGAAATACGAAAACTGTCTTATTCTTCAAAACTTAGTCACAAAACGTAACTATAATGGGATAAAGCTTGGCATCATTGTCATTGTCTTTGCTCGCGTCAGTCGCGACCGAGAACGGCACGCTCCTGAAGCTACTAACATCAACGCCGATTTCTTTTTCAGCCATTCCCTTCATTATCGACGCTGTCTTGGTTCGAGCACAAGCGTAGTTAGTAGCTTCCCTTTGAGCCTGGGAACATTTTCTGAAAGAGGTCTCCGGTGTGATCAGCCGCCGTGAACGGCCCGATCTGTTCAACAAAAAACGCCGTAAAAAGGCATTCTGCTCGGATAGTTTTGTGATCCGTTGATCGGCTAAAATACCCTCCAAGCTTCTCGTTGGTTTCAACTACTTTTGCAGAGTCCTTGTGGTTTTTCGTACTGAGATGACACAGAATGTCCCGACGAGCAGCGTGCGAAATGTTGACATCGCAGCAGCACAAAGTACAAAATGCGTACCTCTCGCCCTTGCGCGACATCTTGATAAACAGAAAGTCGGTCGAATAGCTAGGAATAAACACTTGAAAGTAGTTTTTCCCCGACATCTTGTTGTAAAGGTGGTTTCAAGGGATCATGCGCAAACGTTCAGGTAACACAATGCACGACGTGCGCCACAACCAAAATTGCCACAAGGAAGATTGCCTAAACAGAAAGTTATTTTGGACTTGGATAGGTGGATGGGTGTTATCGGCTATACCCCTTACAACGAGCGGTAGCTTGCACCCCCTAGCATACAAGTCGATGTATCAGTGTGGCCAACACCGAATTGCAAACTGGCAAAATGCAACACAAAAATGTTTTTTTTTTTTTTTTTTTTTTTTTACAATGGGATGAGAAAAAATCTTACAAATATTGTTGTCAATACGATAATCATAAGAAAGCGCTGGAAAGCGGGCACTTTACGATAAAATCGTAAAACTTTGCAGGTATGCTGACCTATTCTCTGCACGTGCCCTGTGTCAACAAGATCCTGCACTTTGAGCGAATTCAGGTTGGAGAGGTGAGGAATGATTGCTACCGCCTCCTTACAGCACCTTTGTAATCAGATGCATATTGAAGCCTTCGACTATACCTAGTTATACTGACACACTTTGCGGCTGAGCTACATCATTCAGTGCTTTTCCGGAAAAAGCAGAGCTCCATGGCTTTTGATTATTCGCTGTGATTATGAAAAATGCTCGCTGGTCCTTGTAATCCGGATTTATCAAAAAGTTATAGTTACAATTTCATCTCTGGTATTATGGTCATCTTGCAGTCTTCTGCACACCTTTCGTGTCCGAATTAATTTCAACATCTCCAACTATATATATCGGAAGGGAATTCAGCAGGTCTACCTGATCCACCAACTTACTAACATGACATTGGTCTAAAATTGGAGCCAAGCTGTGAACTGAGATTTGTCCAAAGCTAGATGTCTGAAGGTATTTCATTTAGAAAGCAAATAGTTAGAACTTATTAGGCGGCAAAAGAGTTGAATACATATTATATGTATTCAACTCTTTTGCCGCCTCATAAGTTCTGAACTATTAGTAGATGTGATAACCATTGCAAAAACTGAGAACTACTTGCTCAACTTTACAGAAACTATGCCGCGCGAAATGGTGCGGTGCAGCAGGCACATGGAAAAGGAAGGTCTCCTGCGGTCACTTGCCTTCACAAGGAACAAGCAGCTCACGGTACAGTCCCTGGCCACCAACAGGCACCGTTCCATCGGAAAGCACATGAGGCAAAAAGAACTGGCCATCCAACACTACGCCTGGCACGTCTCAAAAACTAGTAGATATCACATGTTTTAACCCACTCCCACTTCGCCAATCCACGCTGCTACCTATCTGGCAAAAGCTAGGCTCGAGCAATGTTTCGCTCAACTCGACTCGAGCAATGTTTCGCTTGTTGACAGACAGACAGCTTTGTCACCAAGTGAGAATGTACAACATAAGAGATCTTGCTAACAAGGTGTACTTGGTACGCCTGCAACCAGTGTTTGTCTAAAATAACTATAGCCATTTACATTACATTTGGAATTGTAATTATTGTTTATTTCCTCATTTGAAGCATGCTTTTTGAACAGAATGTGTTCAAAATAGGGTAAAGACTATGCAGTTATACCAATCTTCACCCCTATTCTTTTCTCACTCATATTGCTTGCCTTTGTTCTGGCATGGGCTGGGCAGTTGGTAATGAAGGTCGAAACGAAATAAGAAATTTAATTTAAGTCCAGTGACCAGAGGCGTCCTTCGCAAAGGGCACGAATATGCTTTCTGTGTAAGGCGGTCAATATTTTCTTGTAGACCGGCTATTAGAAAGACAGACTACAGCTGATTTTGTGCACTTGTCAATTAGCAGGCATCAAGAACGTAAATGCTGCAGGCAAGAGCCAGGACTGCGGGTCAATTGCTGACTGGGCTCAGCCAGCAATAAATCATATGTATTGGTGTGCTGCAGCTAGCCAGGGCAAAGTTGACCTCTTCCTGAAAGCCTGGCATATGGTCAACATCCACGCAGGCCACCCTTGCATCTACACCGCATGTTTTTGTAAACCCATCGAAGAAGGTGAATGACTGGTATCAGGGGAATGGGTGTTTCACATACCTCTCAGTGTTCTACAGAACGTAAACAACATAACTTGAGTGAACTGATCAATGACTTCTAGATTGGTCTCAACAGTCAGTGTTGTTGAGACGCCAAATCAGGATAGGGCGAGAGTTCCGACGACTCGGCGGCGGCGTCTTCCAGATCGTCCCATTCCCAATCAGGGGTATCGTAAGGCATCAAGCCCAGTTGTTTTGAGCGTAAAGTAGGAGCTTTGTGGTAAAATATGGGGGTGCCACCCCACGCGGTTGTCGCCGCGTGGGAAGTCAACCTCGACTTGCTCGTGGTGCGCAATGCCAGCTTCTTTGCTGCAACGGAGGCTCTGGTGAACCCCCCCTTCCCCCCCCCCCCCCCAACCTGGGGGGAGGAACCCTAGCATTGGGGTTCCTCTCGTGGACAGGGGGGACAAAGAGGGACTAGCCATCCCTAACCTTTCCCGCTGGAGGAGGGAAAGGTTAGGCTAAAAATAAAGGGAGCGCCTCTTGAGTCTTCCCAGGGCGGTAAGGGGCCCTCGCTTTGGGGAAACTCGGGGTTGGGATCCGAGAGATAGCAAACAGATCACTGCAACGGGACTGCATGGTTCATGGTTGCCATGCAGTGACCGTCGGACCCGCTGTGAGGCACGCTCGTGTCTTAGTAGCGGAGTTGGATAGATGAGTCAAGAACTGATGGGCTCGAGTAGCCGCTGGCTTTCCCGGGCCGTTGCACTGGCTGGTCCCGTTGCCTATTTTCTTTATTTCCATTAACTTTCCAATGGGCTGTTTCCATAAATTCCCACTTGATCAAAGGATCCAATCCATTTTTATCTTATACCAGCTTTAAGTCTGCGGTGCCTAATGGCGGGAGCGGACTGAGGCATATTCTTTCTTATTTCTTTTTCTCTGGCCTCACGTCATCATTTGTGGCGGAATATGGCAGAAACAGGAGTTCAGCAATTTGTCCCTGTATAACGGCAACTAAATTTCAGGTACTGAGTTATGCTGGCTTGCCCAGGTGACGTGAACAGACACAGCAACGCTGTGATCATCTGACTAGCTCACTGCCCACGTCCCGAACACAGACCAGGAAAACAAGGACCTTCTCTTTCTTAACCTATAGGCTCTGGGCAGTGTTCTAGAGAGCGCCACCGTCGGTTGGTCATCAGCGCCACCGTGGCCAAATGAGGCAATACTGGGACGGCTAAAATCGACAGCGCCGCCGGCATACCCTTACGAGATTGCGTTATTACCAACTCCGAGCGTTGTGTTGTCGCGCGTTACACTACCGACTGTTTTAAGAATCTATCAAAGGTTAAATATATAAATGTGCATCCGTGTGTGGTTGTGTCGTTCTAGCATTAGGGAGTTTTAGTACGCGTATAGGTGCCTTCCTCGATAGGTAGAGACGACCCAAAACGGGAGCTAGCAGAACAAAATTGAACATCATAATATCACGGACAAATATTAGTAAGAGCAAATAAACAAAAACATTTTTTTTTACGTTGTATTGCGCGCGTTTCAAGATAACAAAAGCGAAGACTTCGTCGAGCTTCCCTCCTCTCCAAAAGCGCACTGCAAAAGCGGAACTAAAACGTCCCCCCCCCCCTTTCCTCTCATCCTTACCCACCTTTTTTTTTTTTTTTCCCAAGTGAACTCTTCCCGCATGAATAGCTGACCTCATTTTGGTGATCAGCTTGTTCCCAGTCCCCTCGTTGCCGTGTGAAAGACGATTGTGGAGTCCGAAGAATGTGTTCTTCGTTCAAGCTGGCTGTAGTTTAGACGGTGTCGTACGCAGTTGTTCGGCGCAAGCTGATGCTCCTTCTCGTCGACTGAATATGCTGTTCACTTTTACATAGAACAGAAATAAACGCCACATGGATAACCTTTTCTCGCGGGGTAAGTGCATTTTTTAAATTATTTCTTGGGTAGACTTTTTTCGCAGCAGGGATGAAGTTAGGACCGCATAGACACGGGTCGAAATAGAACAACCATCTTGGGCAGCTACGCGATCATGCTAAAGGCGCAAACGACAGTTCGTTCTGCAATCGGCGAAGCGGAGAAAACGCTCACTTCGGTTTTCGGTAACTACGATCAAACGTCCACAAAACGTCGTTCGATCAAGATGTGTCCGTGGAGCAGAGAGCAGTGAGAGTGTCAGAGGGCCGATCTGATTCTAGAGTCATCGCATCGAATTCAAAGACAACGCCGGGCTTCGAGCGCATTAATTCCAAATATCGAGTCAAATAGCGCATTTAGAAATGTATCTCAAGTCAGGCAATGTGAACGGAATGCTTATTTTACACGCTTTATGGCATTTATTCATCTCCGACGGCGTTGTACTTTTCGCGGTTTCGACGGAAAGCTGCGGAGCTTCACGTCTGCCAAGCTTCCAGGGTTGCGACAGTCCGGTACGCAACAGTGCCTACAGCTTCGGCGTTTGCTCTTCTGCGACATCCGATAGCAATGTTAAGAATAAAAGACCAAAGAATGGATGAATCAACGCCTTCAATTTGATGCGTGAACAGCCCCACGAGCAAGCAGGCTGGCGAAAGGGCCTTCTCAGTGTTGCAAATATTTTGAGCTAGATGGCGCAACGTGTCACGCCAAACTTGACTGCCCGGAGGGTATAGGTTTCTTCTGTCTCCTATCCAAAACCCCTTACGACACTGTGAAGCCGCGCTGTAGCTCCTAGAGGATGTATCTTGTGGGGCAGCCAAAGACAAGTGAGAGCATTGCCTAAGCAGTGAGCAAAGCTTCCAAACGTCTTGCACGATCAGTTGCTTCCTGAATTGTGTAAATAGGTAAAAGAATCGCTTTCGGCAACAAACCTTTTGATGTTGTTGTCGTGGCCATGTCTCGAAGGTCACCGAGAGCGCAGAAAAATATTTATGTTCCTGGCTCCAATGATGGCCACACCATTAGTAATCCTAGTCACAAAACAATGTTACTCAAAGGAGCACAGAATGGTCCTGCTTCGCCTGCTCTGGTTTACTTCAGCCCCATAAATAACACAAGAATCGCCATAAGTGAAGAGGGAGGGTTCTGTAGTGTGCCATCAGAAATCTAGATGGCACTAGAAGTTCATAATGTGTATTGCTGCGACGAGATGGCACCACTTGTCCGACAGTGGCATCCGCCCGTCCGAAGGGAAGTGCTAATCCGCGTGGATGTGAGTATCTGTATGCGGGTCACGAAAAGAGAACAGTCTCGATTAAAACTCCGAGCTGGCTTGAAGTCTCCTCCTTTGCATTCATTCTTGAAACCCTTGCTCTTGGTGGAACGCTCAGCTCAATGACCGCCCCGAGAGTGGGGACTGCCCCTTTATAGAGGCGCAGCCTCCTGGCGGCGGCCCCTACTTGTTTCCACGGGAAATAGTGCGGGGGAGTCGAGAGGGGCCGTCGGCGGGGTTGTCGTCGGTTGGGATCCAACAGAGCCACAATGCTTTATTAGCTAAAAGTACAGTTGCTGAGAAAGCTTCTTCGATAGAAAATGTATGGCCATGTTCCTTGGTGAGTGCGTGCACAATTGCTTGGTTGTCGCAGTGGATCAACGTTCTTGGTGGTGTGATGGAGAGGGCCAGCAGAACAGCCCAGAGCTCCCGGGGGAAGATGGTGGATGGCGTCGGTATGATGATGGCAAGGCTGCCCTCTGGCACACAGATGCAAAGGCCTGTGGAGCTTGCGTCGGCAAACGCGGAATGGAGCACCGTCACGATGGAAAAGGGCATGGACTGAGGCAAGAGCCGCAAAAGATGAGAAAAAAAGTTCGACCCGGCACGGGGGAAGTCCGGTGGCGGCTGCCAAATGGAGTGGTCTGAGTATGTGGAAGTGGGACCCAAAAAGTGAAAAGAAAAAGGTCCAGAGACCTGCTAGGCGTTGATAGACCTCAATGGTCTGGGGTGCCTGAAGGGCGTCAAGTGTGCGGAGCAGGTCCTGTCGACGGCCGGGGGTGTGCGACATGCACTTGCGCGGGCCGTCGAGCAAAAAGCCCAGAAATTTGATTCTGGGAATAGAAGAAAAATGGGAGTCTGTGGGGTTTACTCTAAAACCACACTGCGTGAGGTCCTGAACAAAACTTGTCCGTTTGTTCTTGAAGAAAAATGGGGTCAGGATGCGCAAAAAAGCAGGTTGTCGAGGTGTGCCCAAGCCCAAAGTCCATGTGTGTGTGCCTCTCTTGCCATGGCTGTGACAAGGGATTGCATAAAAAAGGGGGCGGGACGGATGGTAAACGGGAAGACGGTGTATTGATAGTAAGTGCCGTCCGACCTAAATGCTGTAAGGCGGCGCGTTGTGGGATAACCCGAAATGGTAGACGCGTCCTTTAGATCAACTTTCGTGATCTAACTCTTCGTTGTCAAGAGTTTCAAACCTCTTACCGAACAGACCCAAAAACTACCAGCGTGGCAGTTACATCCGGTGCCTTGCTTCTTACCATCTTTGCCACCTCCCCGGCATCTTGGGCGCTATGCCCCCCAAGCCAACACCTCAGCTCAACAAAGACGTGTCTTCGGACAATGATAGCCAAGACCCGACGGATCTGACAGCTCTGCTGCATCGACACGCTCATCGACTGGAACAGGCAATGCAGGCCGACCGCGACCAAACTGACCAAAACCTGCAGCGAGTTCTACAGGACAACCACCGGCTCTTCCAACAGAGCACCAACAACATGTCAGAGGCTCTCACCGTCGCCCGCGCCATTTCCCAGAGCCTGCCCCAGCGCCCCGCTGGAGCACTTCCGGCCGGGCAGCCCAGAACGTCCTCCCAGCAATCCCCCCCCCCCCCACCCCCCCCCCCACTTCAGGCCTTTCGAGGACTACGACTTCAGACCCCAGCAGACTCCCAGTCCGCCTTTGCCCGGCCCGCTGCCCCCGACCGCTGACCGGCTTCGTCGTAGTCCGAGTTCCTCCCCTCTGCGGCCACCCATTCGGCTGCCTCTAGAATCCTGGACCCCCGAGGATTCCTCCCCTTCCCGGTGCCCCCTGACGCCGGACACTTTTTTTTATCCGATCGACAACGCGGCCTACAACCCTTACGCGGCCTACCAGCCGCAGGTCGCCAGACACCAGCACGTCTTCTCCGTCAACGATCCACCCACCAAGCGAGACCTGGCCAAGGCGTTCTTATACGTCCAGCAGGTTGGCCCGACATTCCCAGCACATCGGGCGCAAGCGGAAGGAGGAGACTTCAAGCCAGCTCGGAATTCTCCGAGCTGGCTTGGAGTCTCTTCCTTTCCTAGGTGTGCCACTTCAGTCCCGGACCACCGGCATATCGCACCCAAACGTGCCACGCAACGTAAGCCTTCCAGTCTGTTTACAGGCCTTCCGAGGCGCTGAGCTTTCCATAGCTTTTCATGTCTCTTTCCACCCAATCATAGTGGCCGTCCATAACTGCTACATTTTGGCAATGAGGTCTTTTTCTTCCATTTTCCACTCTCACCCCTCGTGAGCTTCAAATCAGACTGTGTTGGAGATCAGTGGTGGCACCAAAGGCATGTATAGTTTCCTTCCTTTGTGCGACAGGCAATATTTTAGCGTTTGAAATGTGAGGTCCCTTCTGAATCTTTGCATTTACCACACCTTTTCGATATAAAAAGTAGCGTGTACTATCGCAAACAGAATGAGCTGAAACGGCACTCCGGCCTGTGCACGGTACTACCTGAGCCGCCTGTCGCGTCGCTCTGCAAACACGGCGCATCCTGAGGCAGAGATAAATTTTCACTTGCGCTCGCTGCGCTTTTCTGGCCGTCTACTAGCGAAGATATTGGTTGACGGAACCACCATCACGATGCATGTTCCGAGTAGCCCAATGTTCACATTCTCAGCTAACATGCATTTCAGTGCATTTCAAGAAAGCACCAAAGTGGAAAATGCGTTGTCACGTTTCTATCTTTGCTATGCCACTCTGGTAGGTTGTTTCAGGATGAATGTTTTATTACATGCATATTTATTCGCTTCTCGATTTAATTATTGTAACCTTTTTTTTGTGGAAACAGTTCAGTGCCGTAAGCAGAGGCTGGTCGTGGCAGAGGGGCAGTTTGGAGATCGAACCATCCATTCTCACTCCCCAAAATCTGGGCACACTACGCCTCCCCCCCACACCTTTTCTCCTCGGCCGCCGCGCATTCGCACGTGGCACGGGACGGGACGCAGCCTCATCCTGTGCCGGAAACGAGGGGGGGGGGGCTGTTTGGCTGGCAGACTTCTCCCAAAATATAATCCGGGATACGCCGCTGACACAGTTGCATTACTGGCATTTTGTAGCATATTCACGAATGTTCCCTCGTGGCGGACGTTTCAGGCGCTGCGTTCTGGATAACAAAATTAACTACAATTAGTGACAGGCTAAGAAGAAGGGGGGAAGGAAACAAAGGCAGGAGAGGAGGAAGCAGAAGGGACGCTGGAGTGCGGAGGGGGAAACCTTCTTTCTATTGTTCCGTCTGCTTCCCCTTCTCCAGCCTTCATTTCCCTCACCCTACATCTTAGCCTGGGTATCTTTAGGGTGCTTCATACAGCAGTGATTCACTAATGTTCACCAAACGACGCTCAATCAAGTTAAAACGGCTAAAAACGGGGATCAAACGGAGGAGCCCTCGGTTCTACAGCGCAATCAAAAAGGCGAGCAAGTGTCTTAAAATGAGACTTTCGCGCATCGAAACGCAAGGAGGAGTGCGCCAATCAAAGTGCAACATAGAGATTGTGTAGGTAATGCGCCATGACGAGGCAGACAGGCGCGGGCCGCATTGGCCGAGGTCGGGGGTTAAGCAAAAACACATGGGGGAGTTGGGGGATAAACAAACGCGCGAGGTGCGCAAAGAGCAGATAAACTTGCAGGCCGTATTGTCCCCTCGAAGAAAGAAGCGTGGCATGACACAGCACAAACTGATCACAAAATTTCTTAAAACAAGTTTTGTAAAAACCCAACTTCTTTTGCGCACAGCTTTTCCTTTCTTTTTTTTTTACTTATCATTGGATAATTAGCCAAAGATTACGGGGCCCAAGTGCAGACAGCATTTGCAATTTATCGAAGACACGTCGCAACATGTCGAGAGTGCCGAAAGAAGAACGGTGACACAGTGTGGAGCCGAGTTTGAGAGTATATTCGCAGAGGAAAATTGCAGACATGACGGGAAGATCAATAGCAACTGTGAACTGAATTATTCAGGCCTATAGGGATGAGCCTCAGCTCGAGGATGCACCACACAGAAGATGTCCTCAGATTACGACGGAGGAGGACCTCCATTTCGTCGCAGCCACAGCCAGCAAGTCCCTTCCAATCGGCTCGGGAGGCTCTCGACACCCTGGGGATCGAGGCGTCTGTCCGGACAGCACGCCGCAGATTCGCTGAGCCAGGGATGTCTAGCCGGACGGCAGCACTGAAACCACTCCTCAGCGAATCAAGCATCCAGGACAGACTTCGATTAGCCAGGGTCCACGAGGACAGGTCGCGGAACGACTGGGGCAGAGTCGTGTTCTCAGACAAATCAACATTTACAACACAGTGAGACCAGCGGCTCCGGGGTGCGCCGGCCAGTACATTGCCGGCAAGAAACGCTGAATCATGTTTTCACACTATGTTTTGTGTTAAGTGACAGCTGATGCCACAAAACTGACCCATGGACTATGTGCTTTCTCAGCTACAACCCACAGTTCGTCAAGGAGGTTGCCGCCAGCGGTCGCATCGCCATGAACATCTGAGGCACCGTCTCTCGAGAAGGAATCTGGCTGCTCTTCAGGATTGAGGTCAGCTTAACTTCGGACAATTATTGCACGATAACTGACCACGTCGTGCTGCCCTATGCCCTGGATGGCCCGTTTCCTGATGGGAAGTAGGTGTTCCACCATGTCCCGTCTCCAGTCCACACCTCCCACAGGTTCCGGTCTCTCCTGGAGCAGTGCTGCGCGACGGAGCTACGTTGGCCCCCAAAAGGAGCAGATCTGAATATCATCGAACACGTTTGGGGGCACATCAAGGTAGCCATGTCACGGCGTCCCCTCCACCGCACCACTGCCGACGAATTGTGGGAAGCGGTGAGAGGTGAATGGAAGAGGTTTCGGGCCGAGCCAGACCTCGTGGCCGCGCTCCATCATTTGTTACCAGAGAGGATGGGAGCCGCGGTTGCAGGTCAGGGGAGAATGATACAATATTAACTTCTTTCGTAAGCTTTAATGCGCTTCAGGACCCCCTGAACCGGACTTGAACCAATTGGAACAAAGCTTACTGCTACGGTTGCGCTACACTGTTTGACGCCAATAACCAACGCATACTTTTGTGTGGTGCATCCTTGATATAGTGCAGTTCAAATACCACGCCAACTATTGATCTTTTGTGTTTGAAACGGTCCTCTGCGAGTATTCTTTCGATGAAACTTCAAGTTCCTTTTCCTGGAAAATATATGACTGTTTGCCGCACTTTATTAAGACTAGGAATTTGAATAACAAAACTCTCGTGTCTTGTCAGCAACTTGTCTTGTCTGAAACAAACATGTGGGCCCAGTAATAAAAAATTACCGTATTTACTCGTTCAATTTGCGCCCACGCGTAATTTGCGCACCCCTAACCTAAGACTCAGATTTCCAGAAAGAAAAAAAATTGCTCGCGTATTTTGTGCGCCCTGCACCGTTCTGCGCCAGCTCACCAACCGTTTCTCCAGGCGCCCCATGGGCGCGCGAGCTAAGCTGCAGAAATTCCGCATGGCCACGAGAGGAGTGAGAGAGGCGAGAGTGAGAGAAAGATGCAACTCTGGCACTTCTCTGCGGGAGCTACGGGACGCGCGCGCGCGACGCTGGCTCAATGGTACGAGGTGGTTGGCCTGCAAGCGAGCATGACGTCACACCGAGATTCCCGGATGTGGGAAGTGGGAACTGTCGTGTGTTGTGCGGTTGCGGTCGTGCGGAGTGGCGCGAAGTCTGCAACTCCAAAGCGCATGCTTTCCATTGTTTGGATTGAGTGGTTCAAGTTTGACGCCGTCAACGGTTTTCTCGACGATTGCTCTTGCGATAGATTACAATAACTATACAGCGAAGTTGAAGCTCCTCGTGATAGTTTGCTGAGGAAAATGAAAGCCGCACAGCTGCCAGGCAGCTTAAAGTGAGCGAGAGCCACGTACGTTATTGGCAAAGACAGAAGTCGCAAATGGCAAGTGCAAGACAGGGAAGAAAAGCGTTTCGGGGGCCCAAACCCTGCTGTTGAAGATGAACTGCTACGGTATTTTCGTGATCACAGATCGGCTGGTCACGCCGTGTCGTGCGAGATGCTACAGTTTCAGGCAAGAAAGATTGCACAACAAAAAAGGGATCTCGGCTGCAACGTTCAAGGCTAGCAGAGGATGGGTGACACGCTGCATGAGACGCCACCACTTGTCTCTGAGACGACTGACCACTCTCTGCCAGCGTTTGCCCGAAGACTACGAAGAGAAGGTGTTGGCATTTCAACGGTTCGTGATCGCGTTGCGGAAAACGGACAACTTCATTATGTCCCAGATCGGGAACGCGGATCGAACGCCGCTGACCTTCGATATGCCACCTAACACTACAGTAAGCAAAAGAGGTGTCTCAGCTGTTCCTGTAAGAACAACTGGCTGTGAGAAGCAACGCTGCACTGTCATGCTGGCGGTAACTGCCGACGGGCGAACGCTCCCGCCCTTCGTCATTTTTAAGCGCAAGACAGTGCCGAAAGTGAAACTGCAAGGTCGCATCCACATCCGTGTCCATGAAAAAGGATGGATGAATGAAGCTTTAATGCAAGACTGGATTGAATCTGTTTGAGGAAAACGACCAGGCCCTCTGTTGCGACTGCCATCGCTGCTGGTACCGGATAGAGTCACTCAATAAAGCTACGCTTTCAGAGTACCGCATTCCTTTTCTTTGGCATTTTGCCGACAATACCGTCGCTCTATTCAAATATATTCTGGTCCGCTGCAGCATCATTGGACAGCGGCAGTCACGTGAGTCGCTATCATCATCATCGCGGTTTTTCAACATCACCATCTTGGGTCCAGCGATCCTCTGCCTGCTGCTGTTTCCTGTTTACTGCGCGCGCACGCTGAAGTCCGTCGCTCAGCACGCGATTTTCCCGTGTTACGTTGAGATACGTACAACACGACTTTGATTCGCTGCCAGAGCTGCGACCGCGGCAGCCGGTGCAGGCGACGGCTACAGCTCGGCTTGGCTCTGCTACAGTCACTCCTCCATCTGCGCGCGGACCCAAGATGGCGGCAACTGACGCGCTTCAGACGGGTAGTTTGGGAGTTTCGGTACTCTGAAAGTGTAGCTTTATTTAGTGACTCTAGTACCGGACAGCTTCAGGGGTCACCTTGTCGACAGCGTGAAGCAAAAGTTGCGCGACATGAAAACAAACCTTGTTGTCATCCCGGGAGGTCTAACATTGGTTCTACAGCCCTTGGATGTGTCAACCAACAAACCGTTCAGACTATGTGTGCAAACTCTACGCAGAATGGATGGCCAGCGGAGAAAGCCTCACTCCCAGTGGAAGAATAAAGAGGCCGCCCGTGGAAACGGTCTGCGAGTGGGTTCTAGCAGCGTGGGACATGGTCTCTCCCAGCATTGTCGAGTCGAGCTTCAAGAAGACGGGACTATCAAACGCGCTCGACGGAACTGAAGATGCTATTTAGAACGCGAGTGACGACGACAACCACGACGATCGCAGCCATGGTACCGAGTGCGAGAGCTCCACCAGCAACTCTGAGTAGACAAAGTAGGTGCGTTTTGTAAAATAAAAAGAAAAAAAAAAAACTTGCCGTTTGTATATTTGTATTTTTATATACATTACAACCTTTGCAGATGTGTTATTTGGGATGTGCTGGCGAAATATCCACGTAATTTGTGCACCCCCTTTCTGATGACAGATATTTAAAAAAAAAAGTGTGCAAATTATGCGAGTAAATACGGTATCTTTTCAAACCTTTTCATACCAATAAAGGTTACAAAACCTCTGCAATAACATGTATGGTTAAAGTTATTTTTTTCAAACAGCTGTGCTCAGTGAAAAAGAAAAACAAAGTAAATACTTTGGAGCCGGCCTAAATCCCGTATACAGATTTTGGCCTATATTTTGCTATGTCCTACTTTGTGCATGCACCTAAACAAAAGCAACCTACAATGGCTTTTGATGAGACTTTCAAAAACGATTATCGTAGTCACAATTTAAGATACTTCAACATTTTTCCTTCACCAGTCAGCATCCCACATTCCTCAGTCACCGCAGTTCACGGGAAAAAGGGGGACAAAGGACCGAGGACGTCACGAAGGAGGTTATTTTTTGCTTGTTTTGTAATTTTAATATGGCCATAACTTTTAAAATAAAGTGAATTTCGAGAAGAAAAAAAAGTTTGGTAAGTTACTATGTTCAGTGCGCTCAGGTTCAATGCAAATTAAAAAACAGCAAAAAGTCGTTGCAGGGCCCCTTTAACCCACGTTGATAGCATGCCGTGCACGAACGCACACATGTATGCACCAAACAAGAAGGTTGCACAAGAGCTTGCGATTGACAAGGCGCCCGACTTGGTCGCAACAAAGTATTTACCAACGCGATCGCCGGCTTATCCGCTTTCCGCTTTCCCAGCATCGCTCTTCGTCGCTTCTTTGGTTCGCTCGCTCGCTCACCCGTTGTGCCTGGTTAGTTTTTCTATTTTCTTGTGGACTCTGTTTTTAAGCTAACGAGGAGAACATAGCGGTGTAGCATGCTTTCACAGAACAAACGTTCGCGCTGTATGCCAATCGGCGATGTTCATGGCGCGTATGCAAGCAACAGATTTCACGATAGTGCAACGTCCTTTCATGAGCATTTTTTAAAGATTTGTGCCGTGCGTAAGTGGCCGCAATGAATCCACATTGCAGCAACAGTTGAATCCCACGATATGAGCTATTCAACTGCCCTGCCTCTGCAGAGATCTGCTTCACGCCTGCCACGTATGGTGCCACATTCCGATATACCTGGAGCATGGCGATGCCACAGAGCTCGCTTGTGCTACAGTCCAACTTTTTCTAGCTACAAGTCAACAAACATTGTTAAAAGGCTGGCTGGGATTTCCCCAGACGGTACACTTACTTTTGCCTCATAACTATTCATGGGGTCAATCTCCGACAAGGAGTGTGTTGAAAAGAGTGGGTTTCTTACGCTCCCTTTCGATGATGGAGACTCCATCATGGCGGATAAAGGATTTAAGATCGAAGCCCTTCTAAAGAAACCTGAGGCTAAACTTCCCTCCTTTCCTTCGAAGGGGCCACTTCCCGAGTGTGAAGTGAAGGAGACAGAAACAACTGCTTCACTACTCATCCATATAGAGCGACGTATCCGGAGGATCAAGAACTTCCAGAACTTTGACGGGCCCATGTCTATCTCAATAGATCCGGTTGAGAGCAAGATGTGGACAGTTGGTGCAATTCTCAGACACTGCAGGATTACAAGCTGCAACGATGAGCCTATTTAACCTTGTAATGCCCAATGTATCAGATTTCATATGTTTCCTCCTGACCTTTTTATACCCGCATTTGGTGCCTTTCACCACCTTCAAACCCCCCCCAACAGTCAGGACGTTCCAAAAAGCACTCGACTAGCTTCATTCCCTGTGCGTCGGGGCACGTTTACACTATACCTCTGTGTTGTGGTGCGAAGTATATTGGCCAGACAGGGCGTTGCGTTAATGATGACATGGTTACACAAACACGAGAGAGAGGTCGATGGGAGAAAGTCGCAACACCTGATTGAAGTCCACAATAGGGCCTGCTCCTCATGTCGCCCTGGGTTCTCTTCGGCAAGATTCGAACCGAGGTCGCTACGCCCATGAGATAATTCAAATTGAGGCCTACGAAACGTATCGGCGCCTTCGTTTTCTCTTTCCACGAAGGAGGCAGCCTACGTTTGCCCCCAGTTGCTGGCCTTGACAAGAACCCCGCGGGCCTAGGTCGTCCCGCGATGTCGTTCCAGGCGGCTTCGCTTGTTTCCATCATTCCTTCCGGCCTTTTTCTTTCCCCGCTAGTAACTTTTCTGTCTGTGTCGCCTTTATCTTCCCCTACCACCCCTCACCTCTCCTCACTTTTCGCCCTCCTTCTTTCTGTCTCTGGGTCTCTTGGGCCAGGTGCCGGCGCTAAAAAAAAAGCTATTTGTGTTGAAAGTCGAAAGATGTGCTGTTCTGTCCGCCCCTATGTTTATTCTTTCAGTATTATTCATGTTATACTTCACATGTCAAAATATTGAATTATTATAAGGATTCATAATCCTAAATATGAATCCTTGTAATCCCGTCAGAATTCAGAATCCTAATTTTCTAATGATTTAAGATTCCATACAGCCTTGTTTTGTCACATGTCATGCCTAGACAGCTTGCAGCCGAACCCAGGAAAATTGCAAGGCAGCACCTGCTGCGACACGGTTCACCCAATGCTATCGCCGTCGGTAGATCCACGACTCTGATTGGCTATAAATAAAAAAAGAACATGTGACTGTATAAATTAGGATGACTATTTAATTAAGTTTCTATATTTTTTGTGCATGTTTAAAGAAATGTTCAAGTTGAAATGTTCGTCAAGAGAGAACTACTATGCAAGAACAGCTTGCCACGGCGCTTCAACAGCTGCTCCCCCGAGCGGGCACGGCCACGCAAGTCCCTGACACCACCCAACAACCAGCCGGAGCGCCGCCGATTGGATCCTACGCCGCAGGCCAGTCCCAGCCCCCAACCACCTTCGCCGCTGGCCAGCCACCCGCCCAGCAGGTCTTCAACCCAACTCAGCCCCCGTTGTCTGGGTACTCCCTCCACACCACCATGGGAGGATACGACGCAGCACCGTTGGCGCAGGCAGCTGCCTTCGGCCAGCCCCCCCCCCCCCCCGCCGTTCCAGGCCGCCTTCGGGCAGCCGCACCCCTTTCCAGTCGCCACTCCAGTCGAGATCTCTGCATACCCAGGCCAACAGCAGCCACAGCAGCGCATCTTCACTATCCACGACCTCCCCACGCGTCGAGACCTCGGTGAGGCTTTTGTCCACATCCAGAATGCGAACCGCAGCTCCCAGCAGCTCCAACGCCGGGACATCATTGAACTCCAGCTACTGGAACCTTACCTTGAGGTCTGGGATAGTTTCCCCCCGCTCGCCGCCCAGAGCAAACTTAAGATCTTCGACAGAGTATGACTCCTTATCACGTTGCCACAAGCGGATGGAACACAGCACTTGAGGGGTATGCAGACCCAAGTGCGAGCTACCTTCTCGGGCCTCCCGCGCGACGCACCGAGCAACCCACCCGTGCAACCAGTCCAGCCCGGACGAGACGCAACCCCAACAGACAGAGCAGAAAGGACAATCCTAAGAAAAACCCACCGAAGGACGACAAGTGAGTTTGCAACTCTTTTTTCGTCGCCTGTTCGGCACCCAGGACCCTCTGTGTCCCCGTCACGTCAGTCCTTACAAGACTTCCTCTTGACTTTGGTGGAACTTTTCGTGCTCTTGGACTTCCGCGAAGTCCCTCTCCTGTGCCCCCGTTGCACTTAGCGATAGAAGTGGAGCCTCAGCCGGCTGCCTCCCCTTCTAACGATGCACCCGCGAGTGCCTTGGGACCCCCTGTGGTCCCTGTTGAACCAACCCAGGTTCAACTACAATCTTTACCCGAAGAACAGCCGTGCCCCCCCCCCCCTCAAACCAAGAACTTTTGGCCGACTTTCAGCCACTTGTGCAGTACCTTGATTGCCGTAATGGCGTACCCGTTTCTCTGGAACTGGTACTTACCGACCCACGCCCCCAGTGGTGCATGGTCCAAGGACAGCCAACTTTAGCAGTCGTGCAAGACATACTGCCTCCACAAGACTTACTTGCTCAAGTCATGGCAATCGCTGGTGTCCCCCTGCAGCCCCAATCAAGACACCACGATCAGCCCGCCGAGGCTGAGGACGCTGAGGACTCCCACCAAGTCGGTGCCGAGCGAATACTCTGGTACCTGGAGGCACACCAGCCCACCATCCCCGCTCAAGCGGACCAGCCTCGACACCGACAGGATGATGACGAAGCAGACCAAGCTAACACCCCAGAAGAAGACACCCGACGACAGGCTGCCCGACCTCCCGGACCGCCCCATCCTCCGGTCCGCGAGTCTACAACTCCCCCCCAGGTCAACTGGACCAAAGTGAGCAAACTTTTTGGTTACTTTCCACCATGTAACCCCGCGTCCTTAGAACTTAAGTGTCACAGAGCGTCCATCGTCAATAACCGTCCTCCGCCAACCAGCCAGCTCCCAGTGCTTAGAGCAGCAGTATCCTCGATGCTTAAGTCAGGAGTTCTTAAGAGAACCAAACGCGGACCTTACCTAAGCCCAATCCAGTTGGCCCCAAAAAGTGACTCTGAAAGCAGGTTCATTCTGAATGCTGCCGCCTTGACGCCCTACATGAATGCCCCCCGTTTTCACTTAAAGCCCCTACCGGTGGTCATCCTTGAAAATCCACTACCACGACAGCCCTTTTTCACAAAGGTGGATCTGGCAGAAGCATACTACCACTTTTCATTGAACCCCCGCTCTCAGAGCCTCACCACCTTTAGGTTGGATGGCGACTATTTTTCTTTTACGAGGCTGCCCTTTGGCCTGAGACCGGGACCTTTTGTGATGCAGCAGTTGGCGACCGCCATCACTCGACACCTCCGCTCTCTCGGGGTCTGGGCGTGGAGCCACTTAGATAATTTTTTACTCGCACACCCCGACCCCGTGATTCTAGCCAGCGTCACCCAGCGTTTCGTGTCCGACCTCCACGAATGTGGGATTCGCATCAACCCAAAGGACACAACCGTTCACCCAACACAGACGATTCGCTTCCTCGGATTTCTTCTTGAAGCAAAAGACGAGATGCTGGGCCACACGGGAGCCCGAAAAGCCGACATTGCATCAATGCTACAGCAACTACAGCAACCATTGCCGCTCAAGACCATGGAGCGTTATGTTGGACATTTGGTTTTTTACTTTTCGCTTTACAGAGCACATTACCACATGCTTAACCCATTTTTTAAGCTACTTCATGAGCCGACAAGCCTGCCTCCGGGCTACGTTGAAGCCTTACAGAAGACATGGACAGCCCTCCCCCACCGAGTGCCTTGGAGGATCCCGTCTCCAGCAGAGACAGTAGCATCAGACGCAAGTTCCCATGGACTGGGAGTTGCCACAAGGTACGGCAACCTGGCAGTCCTTACAGAACCGTCTCGAGACATCTACCTTCGGGAAACGAAGGCTCTCATCTTGGCGGCCCTGCTGGCACCACCACAAGCCATCATTTTGTGTGACAACGAGGCCGTTGTGGCAGCAGTGACCCGCGGCCACGGAAGATCTCTCCCATGGCAGTTAGCCATGACCTTGTCACTACTTTTCACAATAAAGCAGCTTTGGACGAGATGGATCTCGACAACCGTTAACCCTGCCGACGCCCCCTCAAGGTGCACACGCACTCTTGTCCCAATTCAGCCAATGAGGGGGCGCCGCTAGGGGGAGCTCCCAGAGGCCTATATAAGCCTGGGAGCGGGTTGTCGGGACTCAGTCGAGCCAGAAGCGAGCCAGGGTTTCAAAAAAATGTCTCCTGAGCGTCAGGCTGACGGAGGAACCTGTGGTCGTCAGGACGGCCGAGCGACGAGAAGGCGGCAGCATGCGTCGTGACGCCTTCATGGCCGAGATCACGGTAAATGGGACCCCTCTTTGTCTTCTTGTTGATACCGGTGCATGTGTGTCGATCCTAAATGAATGCATGTTTAACGAAGTTAACAAGCAGCGGAGGATAAAGTTACATCCGCCGTCGACCCTCTCGTCCACTATTTGCAAGAGACCATTCCGGTACTTGGATGTTTTGTGGGACAAGTAATTTTTAAGAACCGCTGGACAACGTCTGTGCTGCAGCCCCTTGATGTCTCTATAAACAAACCTTTCAAGGACAACGTGCGGTGGCTGTACACGGAGTGGATGGCTGACGGGCACCACAACCTTACTCCAACAGGGAAAATAAGGAGGCCATCCATTGACATGCTCTGCGGATGGATTCTGGAGGCGTGGAGTTAAATTCCCGGCGACATGATCATCCGCAGCTTCAAAAAGACTGGCATTTCAAACAGCCTAGACGGTACAGAAGATGATGCACTGTGGGCCGACGATGACGACGAAGCAGCAAGCGACGTCAGTGAAGAGAGTGACAGTAGTTGCGAGTAGAAGCACCAACAAATGGCTGGCTAGTGACATGAATAAAAAAAATGGTTACATTTATGTTGTGTATGAACTTTTACTTTTTTTAAAGGGTAAGGTTTTATTTAATAGCGAGTTTCCTATCTACATCGTGATATGAAATTTCAATTCTTATAAATCTGTCGCAACTTTTTGTTTTTTCTTTCATCCCGCGTAATGAACCCTCCCCCCAAATTGACGTTAACTTTTCTCAAAAAAGGTGGGTTCATTACGCGAGTAAATACAGTACTATCTCTATACCAAAAACCTACTATATCATAAGCGATATGGATCCACAAATGGAAGATCAGCAACAAAGGCCCTCCTAAAAATAAAGGAAACTGATAAGAAATTTATCTACAAAGGAGAAATTCCTAAGATAAGCAGCATCGACGTTGGATGTTTTAGAACCGTCGGCGACGGGCATGGCAGACAGGGTTGATCCGGACATGTTCAAAGTTGTTCGACTACTATCGGATTCCTCTACGCTCGACGAATTTTGTCGCCGATACCGACTCGCTCCTTGACTGCCGCGCAGTGTTGCCACGGCCAGCAACCGTCTCACCGACTACATCGAGGCTGGGGTGTGCTCTGCAGTCAAAGTCGGAGGCTTTAATCTTCTACCCAAATGCCTCAAGACGGCGACGGTGGGCTACCGAACTAGCCAGAAGGGACCTGGTCCCTTCTATCGCTGCGGAAAGCGAAGGAAGCGGGCATGTCTTGTCATCTCAATCCAGTTTTTAGGTTTGATATCATGATTTCAACTGGCTGCATGGTTTCAGAAAATCGTACACTATATAAACTCCAATATATTTATATGCCAGTGGTGTGCAAATTCATTTGTGAAGTCCACTGCACATTCTATTCACAAGTAATTTTCAATGACGATGAGATGTTAAAATATGAGGGTATCTTCGTAAGATTATCAAAATTATGTAAAACTATAGAACAAACAACGGTGATAACATATATAACTTGCATTGTGTCAGTCCACTGTCCTTTTTTACTTTGCCAGTGGTTTCTAAATATGGAATTAATTCCAAAAACTGTGTCTAATTAATTGTCTCGAGATGTACATTTTGTTGAGGTTGATTTTAGACGCTTTTAAGGCTGAGGACCAAAGGGAGACATCTTCAGTTTACTGCAAGATGCAAAATTTGTGTGAAGACACAAACTTAATTGTCGTTTGGGCACTCTTATGGAAGCATGTGTGAATATCTTGCATTAAGATATGATTTTCATTAAGATGGTAGCAGAAGAGATAAAAACAACTTCACGAGAAGAAGCTCACCGATTTCGACGTTTATTATATAGTGTGCAGCCCGTCACTGCTAGCATCAAAAATATCCGAGCAATTGACGGAGTTCAAGAACGAAAATAAACTAGAAAATGCAATGTGAATTGGGACAATGCGAATGACGTTTCACATGCAAAATGTCTTTTGTGGATTGCCTTCTTCAAGCCTAGTAGTTTGAGCTTTGTCACTTGTTGAGAGTATTCCATCGTTTGCAGTGATTGGCTGCCAGAGTGTTTATGTGAACCCCTCCGATTGTTTTTAGGATGTAGGTGACGACATTTCCATTTTCACTGCGTAGTCAAAATTGGACACCCTTGTGAGGCACTACGGGCTTCAGTCGAAGCCAGTGGACGGGGCAGCGATCACGCTGCCTCGGATAATTGCGACGTTCCCAGGCCTTACCATGGACGTCCTGAAAGTCGTGGAGATGGGGCCTGTGCGCCATTCAACCATGACAGGCCTGGTGGAGAATTACCCGAGGCAGATGATGTTCAGTGCCTTTCCCTCTCTCATCCCCCGTGACATCCCCGATGTCACCGAGGTCTTGCTGTCAGCATACCTCCTTTACCAGCACCAAGTGAGCTTGGTGATCAACAAGGACTACGCCAAGTGGGATGCCCAGAAACAACAGGCGTCACTGGAGGGCTTTGCACGTGCTGCGATGGAAAGCAACTACGTGACTCAGCGCCAGCGTGTCCTTCGGCTGGTAGAGGAGGGGTGGCTGCACATCGAGAACGGGAAAGTCAGCCTGACCCCTGCCGTCTCCACCGCCCTCAACAAGGCCGCCGCCCTGTACCGGACCAGAAAATAGTCCTTCTCAGGACTATGCAACCCTGTCTCTTGTGGTCCGGTACAGGATGAGGTGAGTGTTCCACTACAAGAACACCCGCTCCTAAAGGCTCTGGAGCGAGTAGAGCAGTGTGGCACCTACTGAGTGGCCCCCCACAAATGCCGCCTGGAGTACGGTCCTCCACGGAGAAGAGCACGCCAAGCTAAAAAGCCTGT
The DNA here is from genome assembly GCA_013358835.2 of Ixodes persulcatus. NCBI lineage: Eukaryota > Metazoa > Arthropoda > Arachnida > Ixodida > Ixodidae > Ixodes > Ixodes persulcatus. Next base: position 45,556 of record JABSTQ010005237.1, read on the forward strand.
CATAACGTCCATTGACAGTAACGGCCTCCTACGGGAGCAAAGACCACTGGTCAAGACGCAGCCTTTTGTTTATGAGCTGCTTTGTGTACCCTCACCAGGTAAAGTGTAGTGTCCCTTGTTAAGGAGCGGCCCTGACTACTCTCCAAGTACTGTGTGCAACTGTTTCTTTTAAGCACTTGGAGAGGTGTAAATATTGTAAAATAGTGTTTTTTGTATCCCAGCTGGACTGGAGAATGTTGTAAATAACTGAGAGCCAGTTGTACATAAAGTTGTTGTACATTGATTTTCTTAGAAGTGCTGTACACGTATAAAACAGTATTCAAGTCCACGCAAAACACAATCGTCCGAAGCGGTAATTGCAAGTCCTGTACACATATAATACAACATTCCAAGTCCACACACGGCACAATCGTCCCACGTGATAATTGCAACTCCTGTACAAGTATAAAACAGTCTTCTATTGAACAGTTTTAGGAGAGTGAAAATTTCGCAACAGGCTCTAGATACGGTTTCAGTTTTTCTATGTGTACAATGTCCCGCCCTGAACCATCACAGGAGCAGGGGCAGCAGGTTGCCCAAGGCGACCGCCAGCAATGCGGGCGAAGGAACCGGCGGCCACGACCAGGCCACCACCGAAGGCGCCCGAGGACAGGCCGACTGCAAACTGGGCTCCCCCCGTGAGGCACCAGCAGAACCGGCCGGCCCCAGTAGCTCCAGCCGTGGAGCCGCCCAGTGCAAACGCGGAGTTTGCCAACAGACTGCAGCTGAAGGGGAGGCGCGCCCAGGCCGTGGAGAGCCTGGTCCTTGCAGTGCGTGAGGAGCTCAAGATCCCAGCTGCAGGGCCAGAGGGGGCGGACGGTGAGCTGACCTGGGGCCAGGTCTTGGCTGAGCTCGGGGACTATGCCATCTCCCCAGCCATCATCGAAGAGTTGAAGGCCGCTTACGAATACCAGGGGTTCGACGCAAAGGTGGTGGCTGAGCAGATGGCAGCCAGGGGGGTGAGCAAGGTCCATGAGAAGGAGGGCTCCAAAGTCGGTGCCTACATGGACCGACTGACGCTCGTATTGATTGGCCTCATGAGGGGTGCCAATCTTGACAAAGTTTGCAAGGGGATGAAGGAGGCGAACAAGTCAAAATTGGACATTCTTGTGAGGCACTACGGACTCCAGTCGAAGCCAGTGGACACGGCAGCGATCACGCTGCCTCGGGTAATTGCCCATGGACGTCCTGAAAGTCGTGGAGATGGGGCCTGTGCGCCATTCAACCATGACAGGCCTGGTGGAGAATTACCCGAGGCAGATGATGTTCAGTGCCTTTCCCTCTCTCATCCCCCGTGACATCGCCGATGTCACCGAGGTCTTGCTGTCAGCATACCTCCTTTACCAGCACCAAGTGAGCTTGGTGATCAACAAGGAGTACGCCAAGTGGGACGCCCAGAAACAACAGGCGTCGCTGGAGGGCTTTGCATGTGCTGCGATGGAAAGCAACTACGTGACTCAGCGCCAGCGTGTCTGTAGTATTTACGTTTGTCGGTCTTTTTAGTTTTGTCAAAGATGGCATAACAACGGACATCAGTTTTGCAATAAAAGAACAGGCCCAAGAATTTGAACAGGCCTGCTTCCGTTTCTGGCCTGTCCCCGGGCCTGTTCAAATTCTTGGGCCTGTCCCCAGGCTTATTCCTGTGCCGGGGCTTGAACAGCCTGTGCATGAAAATATTGAACTGCCCTATCAACGATCTGGACGCTTTCCCAGATCCCCGTGAAGGAATTCTCAGTGTTCCTTTGCCGAGAACGAGTAGTCCTCTGGACGCTCGTTCCAGCACGCCATTGCCGACGCCTCCACTTGAAGATTCCGGTGACGAGACTACAACGGAATTACACGCACCACCATCGATCTCTGAGTCATCTAGAGCTCCTACTATATTTTCTCAGCCACGAACAGCACGAAGTCGACCACTACGCAAAAAGAGACTTCCACTGAAATTTATGGACTACATCCTCGCAGTTGGTAATGGTAGTTTGGACTCAGACTCTGAATTTAGTGACAATGATTAGAAAGGTTTGTAGTTCTTGCTAGTTAGGTTTCCTGGTAGTTGTCAATTGTCATGAGCTATGCTTACTTGCTATATATAGAAATGAATCAGTCACTGTCATAAAAAATCCTTGGCCAAGGAGAAATGTCCATGACAAACACAAAACTGCCAACATATAACACCACTAACAAAATAACGGCTAATACTGCACATCTGTCCTGGACATTTTTGAAATAAGTGGAATGTGCGGGTACATATACGCATGGTTGTAGTATTTTGATTTGCACGAGATGGCGCTACTTGACATCTCCTTTTTAAAGTAGCCATCTCGTGCATCCATGCAAAAGAATAAAAGGGACAGCACGCGACGGCATGAGCCGCGCATGATCTGCGGCCTCATCGGCCAGTGTTCGCCCCGCTCCTGAATCCGTTGGTTGTCCTTTCTTCTAGCTCCGGCGACCGTCCAGGTCCGCTCGGGGCATGTAGTTTCCCGGCTACGTCGAACGTGAGTCACCGGCGCTTGCGTCCAATGTAGCCAGGCTTTAGAGCACCGCCGCGTCGGCGCAAAATATAACATTTTGGCGACGAGGATGGGATATTTGTTTTAATATGTAGCATTTCCTCTTTTGTAACCCGGGATTCGGGAGGGGGCGTCACTCCGCGTCGCGGGTCAGTGGTTGAGGAAACCGGCACGTAACTATATTCATGAAATGCATTCCTTTTTGTTCCGAGTGAACGGTAGTCATAGTTTGCGGGAAGGCCGCGTTTGACGAGTTTCGGGGGGAGGCCTAGGTTTTCAGTACGTTCCATTTTCATCGTGAGATGACTTCGTCATCTTCGTCTTCGAGCGGCCCAACGGCGTTCCCGCCGCCGGCCGTCTTTTTGGCAGTGCCTGGTCCGCCGATAGTAGCTCGGCCGGCATGGAAGCGTGCTTTTCTGACTTTTCTTGACGCGTCGGCGTTGCATCTCGTAGAACCGTTCCGGAAAAAAGCCATCCTGTTTTCGCTGTTGGGCACTGAGGGCCAGCGCATCGTGGATGCATTTCAGCTGTACGAGACGGTTGCGGTGGAGGGAACTGACGAGTTCCAGGTTTTTCTGGAGGCAGTCGAGAAGCATTTTGAGTTTTCGGGTAGTATCGCGCTTGAACGCCAGAAGCTGCGCGGTTTGTTCCAACGTCCTGGCCAGTCGGTAACTGAGTTTCTTGCCGTGTTGCGCCATCAGGCTTCGTTTTGTGCTCTGGGGAACGCGCTCGATGAAAGACTTTGCGAGGTTTTCTTGGAAGGCCTGGAGTCCAGACGCGTTCAGGATCGCGTTCTGCAGGAGTGCGAGGGCAGCGAGCTGCCAACGCTGTCGTGGGCTATCCAGATCGCCCGCCAGTACGAGCAGAGAGCGAAGACGGCCGCAAGTTTTCGGCGGCGAGAGGCGCAAGTCCCGGTCGCGGCAGAAGTCCAGCGTGTCCAGATCGAGGAACGTCAAACGGCAGCAACACAAGATGGCGGCCAAGCGTCGTCTTCTTCCATCGAGCATGGGCAAGATGGCTACAGCGGCTACCCTCCCTGGCCTCAACCTGGCTACCCCCCGTCGCAGCTTGGACCCAGGATGCCTTGGGCTCCGGCGGCCTCCGGTCACGTGCCCCGTTTTCCGGCGAGGGTGTTCCAGCCTCAGCGTGGGCGTGAGCCCGCTCCGCCTCGGACGGGTGGGATCGGAGCAGACGACGCCTGCTACTTCTGTGGACGTCGCCGTCATGATCGGGCGGTTTGCCCGGCGTCTCAAGCGACATGCTTCTTATGTGGAAAGTGGGGACACTTTGCAGTGGCGTGTCAGAGTCGTCGCCCGCCGGCGGCTGCCTTCACCTACGATCGGCGACAGGCATCGTTCCCGGTTCAAGGCCGTGGTACTCGGCTGACCTTCGCCGACAGACAGTTCAGAGGGGACCGTCCCGGCCGGGTGAACGTGGTCGGCCAGTCGCTGTCTCCTGAGGAGCTGCCAAGCGTCAGGCTAACGGAGGAACCTGTGGTCGTCGGGACGGCCGAGAGACGAGAAGGCGGCAGCATGCGTCGTGACGCCTTCATGGCCGAGATCACGGTAAATGGGACCCCTCTTTGTCTTCTTGTTGATACCGGTGCATGTGTGTCGATCCTAAATGAATGCATGTTTAACGAAGTTAACAAGTAGCGGAGGATAAAGTTACATCCGCCGTCGACGCCTCTCGTCCACTATTTGCAAGAGACCATTCCGGTACTTGGATGTTTTGTGGGACAAGTAATTTTTAAGAACCGCTGGACAACGTTGGAGTTTTACGTAACCAAGACTGGACGTTCGTTACTCGGCATCGACGCGGTCCGCGAGTTGCAACTGGTGTTGAATGGCGCTAAACATGAGTGTTTGTATGCGAATGCAGCTCACGGAGGAGGAGCACCACAGCGGGATGTGAGGCCCACGCCCAACCCGCAGCGACGACCGTTCACCGCGTCGTCCTGTCAATCATCGCAAGTCCCTGGTTCTCGACCAGCGGCAAGTTCCCGACCTTCATTTGCGGAGAACCCGTCTCCTGCTTCATCGGTCTCTGAAGAGACCACACCTAAAGTCTTCGAGGACGAGTCAAGTCCACAGCGTCATCCTGAGAGTCAAGGGCTCCATCATCCACAGCGTCATCCTGAGAGTCAAGAGCTCCACAGTCCTGAGAGTCACGGACTACACGGTCCACAAGATCATCCGGGGAGTCAAGCGCTCCAAGGTATGCAGCGTCATCCAGAGAAATCCAATCCTTCGACGAGCCTTGTTGGTGGTTCCTCGAAGCGAGACACATCTAAGTTGCCACCTGGCTTCGAAGATTTTGAACATCTTTTTAGCCCGGGCTTGGGTCTGCTGAAGAATCACTCACACAAGGTCAAGGTGCGGCACACAGTTCCACCAGTCCAATCAAAGCTCCGTCGCCTCCCGATGACCCTAAGGGATCGGGTTTCCGAAGAAATTTTCAAGCTGGAGCGAGAGGGCGTAATTGAATGTGTCGAAGCCCCCGAGTGGGTGTCACCTATTGTTGTCGTCCGCAAGCCCGATGGCAACATCCGTATGTGTGTGGACCTACGAGCTCCGAACCAGGCCGTTGTCATTGATTCGTTTCCACTTCCTTGCATCAATGAACTGTTGAACTCTCTACGGGGAGCGGCGATCTTCTCCAAGCTGGATTTGGCGTCCGCCTACCATCAAGTCCGTCTCGACCCGGTGAGTCGTGACCTCACGTCTTTCATTACCCACGAGGGGTTATTTCGCTTTAAGAGAGTTTGTTTCGGGCTGGCATCCGCACCCGCAGCTTTCCAGCAACTCATGTCCAAAATCCTAAGGGATTGTCCAGGCGTTCAGTTCTATCTGGACGATATCATCGTTTATGGATCCACCTTGAAGGAGCACGATGAGAATCTCCGTCGTGTCTTGTCTCGAATTTCCCAAGCGGGAATGAAGCTAAACCGTAAAGGTGTTTTTCAAGTACAGGAGCTCTCATTTTTGGGACACCATCTTTCCGTGAAAGGTTTAGCACCCCTGTCATCCAAGGTAGATGCGGTCCTAAATTTTGCAACTCCCTCTGATGCAGTGAAGTTAAGAGCATTTTTAGGGCTGGTAGAGTACTACAGCAAGTTCATCCCTCATTGTTCCACGGTCGTCGAACCGATGCGTCGTCTCCTACGTAAAGGAGTTTGTTTCAGCTGGTCTCCAGAAGTCGAGGCCAGTTTTCAGAAAGTAAAGACTTCCATCCAAGAAGCTCCAATTTTGGCCATGTTTGACTTGACGTTGCCTATCGTCGTGGCCACAGATGCTTCTCAGTACGGTCTCGGTGCTGTTTTGCAGCAGCAGTATGGTAGCCAGCTTCGTCCTGTAGCCTTCGCGTTTCGCTCGCTAACTGATGCAGAGCGAAGGTATTCCACGGGCGAGAAGGAAGCTGTCGCATGTCTTTGGGCGTGTGAAAAGTGGCACGTGTATCTGTGGGGAAGGTCTTTTGTCATTCGTACTGACCATCAGTCGTTGGTCACGTTGCTGTCCAACAAAGGTTCCGGAATCCGTCCTCTAAGGATCACTCGTTGGTCCTCCCGACTTCTGAATTACAATTTCAAAATGGAGTTTCAGAAGGGTGCCACCAACGTCGTTGCTGACGCGTTTTCACGGTTGCCAGTGTCTGACACTGAGGAGGGCATGAGATTCCACGAGGAAGTTGTTTCCGTCGTAATGGTTCCTTTGTCGAAAGGCAGTTTTCAACAGGCTACGGCCAATGACATAGTTCTTCCTTCAGTCATCCGCTATACTACCTCGGTTTGGCCTGAAGATAGTAAAACCAATCCAGATCTCCGGCCTTACTATCACGTCAGAGACCAACTGTCGCTGTACGACGGTATTTTGTACAAGGGAGAAAAACTTGTCGTCCCTGTCGAGTTTCGAGACCGGATCGTGGAAGTAGCACACGAAGTTCATCAGGGGATCACAAGAACCACAAGTGTGATCCGGGAACACTACTGGTGGCCGTTGATGAATGAACACATAAAGAACAAGATCCAGAACTGCACGGTGTGCCATGCTACCGACAAACCAGTGAAGGCTGCACCGGCTCCCTTGCAGCCCATCCAGTTTCCAAGTCAGCCCTGGGAAAAGCTAGGAATCGACATCGTGGGCCCGGTTGATCGTGCACCGGCCAGTCAAAGGTTTTTTTTGGTACTCATAGATTACCACTCCAAGTGGCCAGAAGTCCAAGCCACGTCTTCTGTGACTTCTGCGACTGTCATCAGCTTTTTGAAGAATGTTTTTTCACGCGAGGGACTGCCCTGCGAGATTGTGTCAGATAATGGAGTACAGTTTACCTCCCATGAATTTCAAGATTTCTTGCGTCAACATGGCATCAAACATAGGAGAACGTCATTATACCACCCCCAATGTAACGGGCAGGTGGAAAGATTTAACCGAGTCTTGAAGTCGTGCCTTCAGTTAGCTGTTGTACAAGGTCGTCCACTTCCAGATGCCGTCCGAGACCACCTGGAAGCGTACCGACGTACGGTACATCCTGCAACAGGATTTGCACCATCCTTTCTCCTTCATGGACGAAATCATCGGTCTAGACTAGACGTACAAGGCATGCCGACTAGGACGGTACCTGACGATCTCTTGGAACGTCAAGCTCAGCTACAGGGAAGAGTACAGCGCTATCAACAAAACATGAAAAATTATTCTGACCATCGTAGAGCGGTACGACACCCTCAGTTACATCCTGGGCAGGCTGTTCGTGTATTCAAGCCCACCCATCATAACAAGTTGCGGAGTACACATACAGAACCACAACGGATACATGCATAGTTAGGACCTGCTACATATCAACTCGCTGACGGTAGGAGGTGGAATGCAGCGAAGCTTGCAAAGTCCATATAGCTGCCTCCAGCACAAGTTCCTGACTACGGTTGGGATGATGATGATGACGAAGATGACTTGAATATACCTCCTGCAACTCCAGTGGTTCCTGTACTGACCCCTGTCCGTGGAAGCACTTCAACGTCCCAAGTACCAATTGTCTTTTCCTGCCCGGAGGGTTCCTGTGACCCCGCAGCGTCTGGTCTCTTGGAGAGACCCGGTTCATCTGCTGCACCCATGGCAGGTGCACCTCGCCATGCAGCGCTGGGTTCTCCCAAGGAGCCAGATCTGTTTGCTGCGGCAAAGTTTACAGATCCGGTTGCTGCGGCCGAGTCTCCTGCTCCGGGTGCTGTACCGGGGCCTGTTCCTGGACCTGTTCCTGGAACTGTTCTTGGAGCTGTCCCTGGGCCTGCCTCTGTTCCTGGGGGCCCTGCTCCTGTTTCCGAGGGGAATCTCGGGTCGGCTGTACCCGACATGAGCGGGATCTCTGCACCTGAGCTCTGCCCTGCTTCCGTGGCAGACGCTGGACAGTCTGTGGAGCCTGACAGGCTTGTCAGGCCTGTTCCTGAGGCTGCGGTCAGGCCTCTCCCTGAGCCTGTACTCAGGCCTGTTCCTGAGGCCGAGATCAGGCCTCTCTCTGAGCCTGGTCCCGGTCCTGTTCCGGCGGTCAGGCCTCTTCCTGGGCCCGTGGTTGTTGCTGCTCCGGACGTTGTGCCAGGGTCATCACCAGAGTCCGTGGTTGCAGAGCAACTACCGGTCTCCGATCTGGCAGTTTGCCCAGACACACGGGCAGAACTGCTCGTTTTGCCGTCGCCAGAAACGAGTACACCTCTGGAGTCTTCGGGAACGAGTACGCCATCTATGCCTCCACTTGAGGATTCAGTGGAAGAACTCATGACCGAGTTCCACACACCACCCACACACCACCTATCGCTGCGGAAAGCGAAGGAAGCGGGCATGTCTTGTCATCTCAATCCAGTTTTTAGGTTTGATATCATGATTTCAACTGGCTGCATGGTTTCAGAAATTCATACACTATATAAACTCCAATATATTTATATGCCAGTGGTGTGCAAATTGATCTGTGAAGTCCACTGCACGTTCTATTCACAAGTAATTTTCAATGACGATGAGATGTTAAAATATGAGGGTATCTTCGTAAGATTATCAAAATTATGTAAAACTATAGAACAAACAACAACGGTGATAACATATGTAACTTGCATTGTGCCAGTCCACTGTCCTTTTTTACTTTGCCAGTGGTTTCTAAATATGGAATTAATTCCAAAAACTGTGTCTAATTAATTGTCTCGAGATGTACATTTTATTGAGGTTGATTTTCGACGCTTTTAAGGCTGAGGACCAAAGGGAGACATCTTCAGTTTATTACAAGATGCAAAATTTGAGTGAAGACACAAACTTAATTGTCGTTTGGGCACTCTTATGGAAGCATGTGTGAATATCTTGCGTTAAGATATGATTTTCATTAAGATGGTATCAGACAAGATAAAAAAAAAAGCTTCACGAGAAGAAGCTCACCAATTTCGACGTTTATTATATAGTATGCAGCCCGTCACTGCTAGCATCACAAATATCCGAGCAATTAACGGAGTTCAAGAATGAAAATAAACTAGAAAATGCAATGTGAATTGGGACAATGCAAATGATGTTTCACGTGCAAATGTCTCTTTGTGGATTGCCTTCTTCAAGCCTAGTAGTTTGAGCTTTGTCACTTGTTGAGAGTATTCCATCGTTAGCAGTGATTGACTGCCAGAGTGTTTATGTGAATGCCCATGGTTGTTTTGAGGGTGTAGGTGACGACATTTCCATTTTCACTACGTAGCACTTTATTTACAATTTTCAGTTGAAGATATATTTTCAAAAAAAGGAGTAGCTCCACACAAAGGCTATTTATTGGGTGTTTTCCTCTTAACTCAGGCACGGTGTCATGGTCAAACGTTTTTTTTAATTTTGACCCCAAAAATGTATGTTTTGGGAGTTTTTTTAAATGTTATATTATTGTTCTACTGATGTGTCTGCTAATGTATTTCTTGTTATACTGCCCCCCCCCCCCCCTTTTCTGTAATGCCCTAACCGGGCCTTTAAGGTGGAAATAAATTATATGAAATCCACGGAATGAAAAACAATGCAACCAGCAAGTTTGTCAGATTTTTCATTTACAAGTTATTGATCATTGGAGCGTCCAAGGCGAAAACGGACGTTTCTCCAATCTGTCTGAGAAAAAAAGTCGACCTCCTGAGGCGACTTGTTCGCTCCGACGTTTTGGGCGCCTCTACCCTTGAGATACAAGGGGACGACACCAGGGTGGTTACCCCTGGCTACCTCGACGCCCTTGGCGTCAAACTGCTTTATGATGCTCTAGGAGCAGTGGCAGCTTGCCACTGCTCTAGCCACTGCTCTATGAGCAGTGGCTTGACCGCTTGCTATTTTGTCATTTCTCAAAACTACCACACTAGGACTGTCCTGTAACAATTTCGAAATATATTTCACAACACGTGCTCAGCGAGGGCCACAGCTTCTTCTGCGCCAAGGACGTGCTTGGGCGACCCAAGGCAAAGGCATCCAGCAAAGAGATACTCGGGATAATCTACGCTAAGGTCTCCGACTTTGGCGTGCGTCAGACCTACCCCCTCGTCAGGTCAGGCTTCATCGTCGGCTCCCAGATGCAAGCGGACTGGTTCCGCAGCATCCGTGAGGTCACTGGCAAGGAGCTTAAGCAGAGTCAATGAACTGGGCGAGGTGGTCCGGGTAGACGAGGCGTTGTTTCGTGGACAGCGCAAGGACACAACTGCTGAACGGCAACAGCACTCCCGGGAGCCGTCACAATAATTACAACGACCGCATAGATGGGCCACGGGTGCCCGCCCGCGATGATCTGCGGGAGGACCAAGAACTAAGGATGTTTAACGTTCAACGACGCGATGCGCGCAGCCTGAGGGACCGCCAGCAGAACGTCGCCCCGGGGACCGCCGTTTTCAGCGACGAATGGCAGGGCTACATTTGCGTGGACAGCCTGTGAGACATTAACGGGCCTTTGGGGATCAAGCACCTGACAGTAGACCACTCGCAGCACTTCATCAACCCCGTAACGAACGTCAACACGAAGCTCACCAAGCAATCGTGAGAAAAATCGAAGCTCTACCTGCTCCTAAATGCAAGGGGCTGCAGCGGAAGGTGTGCGAGGATGCCAGCTGGCAAAAGGACTGTTGCAATGCTGCAGACACACCTGAACTGGCTCCAGTGGAAGTCGATGGACGTCCCCATCCGCTTCAACTAACCCTCCCCCCTCCGAGTCGTCGATATCGTCGCTAATCACTGCCCGATACCTCAGAGGGCTCAAAGGATGGGATGAAGTTTGTTTCTTTTGAGTTGACTGCAACAATAAACATTTGAGAGATTTAACTAACAAACCTCACAGGAGCAATAAGCATGGGTTCTTCACACTGGGCCTACTTTTCATGTTTTCAGAAGCCTACTACATTCATGGAAGGAAGCAATGGTGAGGGAGTTAAGGGAGGTGAGGGTGAGGGAGGTATTTGCCATGAACTCAAGGAGTGTGAATATCACCAAGTAGTAACTAGAATTAGAGGTGCAAGGAGTTCGGAATTGGGCATAACATTTTTTTTTTAAGGTTCATCACCGGAAATGCCTTTACAAGCTGTAATCAATGAAAATTGAATGATAAGCGACGTTAAGCGACTATATTTTGGTATGCACAGCAGAGGAAACGCTGGGAAGAGGTTTGGAAAGAACAGTTAGAGAGTCCGCACCAGAATTAGAGATTATGCTAGAAAGAGAAAGATGAGAACCTGCAGTTTCTGGACTTGCAGATCTACGTGGCAAATGGTTTATGCTGGGAGTACGGGAAGCTTACGCCGAAGCCTATCCTACCGCACTTGAGTTACCACTCAAAGACTGTTAAATGCGGTATTATCAGATCATTAATCGACAACGCTTTAAATCGGTCTTGTATCCACTTTCTAAGTAAGGCAGTGGAGAATAAGATGGGTCGACTAAGGAATGCTGGGTTTTCGAGTGATTGCATAAATGGACAGATTAAAAAGCTAGTTGCGGGAACTAAGGAAAGTCCGGAGCCCCGGGGGGGAGTCGTCGGGCAATCATCCCGTACCACCATGACATCTCGCAAAACTTAAAGGAGTGCGCAAAAATGTTTGTCGCCAACGTAGTGTTTGAGAGGTACTTTATATTGGACCAGCTGACCCCGTTCTTGAGAACACCCAACCAATGCAAAAGGGTGCACAGGCAAAAGTCCACAGTATGCGAGTTTGGTGTGGTGTCAGTTATGTAGGCCAAACCAAAAGATGTGTGAACGATAGATTAACGGAGCATAAAAGAAGTGTAAAAAACAAAGATCCGAATTCGGAAATGGCCAAACACCTGAATGAATACGCAGGCTGCTCTCCAGCCTGGGGAAACGTGACGGTTTTAGAAAGGGCTAGCAACAATATGAAAAGATAAGTGAAAGAGACGATCAGGATTAAGACGTCTGCATCCACCAGGCGCCCGTGCACCTAAGTACGGAAGCCGGAAGATTTCTGTGGCCGACTGGTTTGTGAGACCCAGAGTGATTTTGGTGTGTTCCGGTATTTGTGTCGACACGTGGTTCTGTGTGCAGTCTTGTGTTGGTGCCGTGTGAGCTTATCATTGACTAGAATGTACAGGGGGTGCCTGGGAAAACGAAGAGGGGAGGGGATAAGGAGTTTGGGAAAAAGGGGAGGAAAAGAGGAGAGACCACTGGTGGCAAGTGACTTATATGTTGCTGCTAACTCTGGCTTGACCTGCCTGCTCCTCACAAAAACTGGGATGGCAAGTCACCCACCATTCCCCTAAGAGGAGCTGGCTGCAGCCTTCCCAGCGGCGTTTGCAGCCTTCCATGCGGCTGTGCTTGAGGTAGGGGAAGATCCCTACTGCGGATACAAGAAAGACTTGAGACAGGTAGCCGTCGCCCACTACGTGCCACTGGCTTATACCACTGTGCAGATCCAAAAAGAAGTTAATGGCGATACAAATTTGAGAGCCCTCATGAGCCCGACTAAATCACCCATACCAAATAAGCCCCTAATCGACAAGCTCGTCGACCCCTATAAAGCACACAGAAACCCCTAAGGAAGCATCGACAACGCAGTGGAGCAAGTCTTCAAGGCAATCGGGAAGGACCGTCCGGCTGGACGAACCCCAGCTGCTCAAGATGAGGTGTCTGCCATTCGACCTGTTCTCACGGCCGGTGAGCCGATGCGATGGCCGTGTTTCACCCAAAATGTTCGGGATTTAGTTTCACCCAAAATGGGTGAAACTAAATCCCAAACAAACCGTTCGTGCATATGTGTGCTGCACAAACTGATTTGTGCATCTCTACCCTGAACAGCCTACGGGAGGGAGAAATAACAAAGGAGGAGATTGTGGCTTTGCGCGCTTGCCTTGAGACTACGCCTGAATGTTTGCGAGGCAAATGTAAGGAGTGCCCTGGCAGTGATCGTCTCTTCGCGCAGGCACTGCAACTTTTTCATGAAGAGGAAATCACATTTTGCACATGGGAGCATGGTAATTTGCTAACCAAAAACTGACGATTCCAGAGCTTTCCTAAAAGAGATAGAAAATGGGCCATAAGGTTTTCCACCCATGATATTTACCGAAGTACTCAACAGGAAGCTACACGACTGGAGAAAAGCAATGTGACATCCAGAAACATTGTCTTGCATTTTGACTTTGCAGGAAACTAGAGTATCATTCTGCTTAACAAGATACAGGAATATCACTGGTATAAACATCAGATATCTTTATTCACGTGTGTTGCGTCAACATTCCGAAGTCCCAGATGTCTCGACCTCGTCAGTCATGACTTGAGTCACGACACTCCCCACCTACTGGCTCCGAGATGTATCGAGGACTGGCTGGAGGAGCACGTTCCAGTGTATGTGTCAATCAAGTATGTTTCAACCGGGGCATGCCTGCTCATTTTAAAAATAAATTTCAAATCTATGAATTCCAACGGGCATGTCATCTTCAGGGGAAGTGGCTATTTTCTGCCTCTGGACATGGCAAGAATTCTTGTGATGGAGTTGGGGGCCTTTTGAAACATAGCGCAACAGTACACAACCTCCGTTCGCAGGAGGATGCAGCGATCCGGACATCAATTGACTTTGCAGACAAGGTTGGAATGCATGCGAGAAACATGGCACTTCTGAACTTGAGTGAGGAAGTGACTGCGTACCGAAAAATCAAGAGAGAAGAGTGGGACTGCGTGACGGCACGGGAAGGCATCCGCTTTTCACACGTCTGGAAGCATGATAATGGAAGCGTGCATCTGGAGCGAACTGATCTTCCTCAGGTTTAATGCACATGCGGTGCTCAATGTAGTATTTGTTTTTTAAAGTTCTACACTACATAGATGGTGCCACCAACCACCACTAGTGCAAGTGCTCTACACCCCACAGATGGCGCCAACAACCACCACTAGCGCCCGTGCTCTCAGGGTGGCCACCCTCAGGGTGTGCAGCCCCATGCTGTCGATCGTTTGATGAATCAGTGTGGCTCAGATTGTCACTTGTGTCGGACGTGTCTTCTTTCCGGGGCTGTTCTCGCCCCCGGCTCCGCGGCCATCGCCTCGTCGGCATGCGAGATCCTCTTTACTTCCGCAGGACCGCAAGGGCTCTGCTCCTCTTCCACTATATTTTGAGGGTTTTTCTTTCTCAAATTACTACACTCAACAACTTCAGTAGTGTGCATATGGAATTTTGTGAACGCTTTAGGTTAAGCGACAAAAGAGTCGGGGAAATATTTCCAAGGATACTTATTGTTTTGCCAATAATTATATATGTTCATTGTAGGTGTGCTCATTAAGCTATAATCAGAGCTCATTAAATAAAGTAGTTTGTAAAACTTTTATGCAAGGCCGTTTTTTTTATTTAATTTTTCTGTTGAATATATTGTCAAGAGCGGAACCATCACTGCTTTTGTGCAAGTCCCCGCATCACTTGCAACATAATCTCTATACAAACAGAACGTGAGGGTGGTCGATGCGGCGAAAGTGGCAAAAAAATGAAATGAAGATCCATTGGTGGATCTTTGGGAATGTGTTTAAACATGTTGGAGTGCTATGTGTGTACGAAACTGAAGCTGAGCTTCGCCTCAATTTAACGTGGCGGCAACCACCATTGTCCCGCGTGCTGTGCTCGACCCACGTGTGCATTGGTTGTCCTGTTATCCACCTCCTGTGATCCACATGAGCCACAAGCATACTGTCTAGACATTCTGCACCCACCACAAAGAATATCCAGTCTTCTGGAAGCAAGGCCCCCACTAGGGTTGCTTGGACCGTGGCTCGGAAGTCATCAGCCCCCACGAACCGCGTCCACGAGCCTCATGTCGTTTGCTTGGTTCCTCCACTTTTCCGGCGACAGATCCCTCAACCTTGGCCTCAGCCCTACATGACCTAGCCGGTGAAAAACAATCTACGACAATGTGGCGTCCTTGGAATGCGATTGGCACGATAAGTAGCTTTTAAACGCTAGATAGCCCCCATTCAATAATGAGCTCTTCGATGCCAACGCTCTTACCTTCACAGTGTCGCGACTCTTCCAGTGGTCGTTCTACAGGTGACACTGCGAGACGCCAGCCTTCAGCGTTGTTTCAACTCCAAGTCTGAATCTCAAAATGGGCACTTGGTTCCGAATAAGCTGCTGCACCTTCGCTCACTGCGAAATACACCTTCTTAGGAATAGCAATCGGCCGATTTCTTGTTTGGTCTGCTCATGTCAAATGCCTCAAAGTCCAACTCATCACTATAGTGAGTATAATTAAATTTATTAGTGGTATTAGATGGGGTGGATCTGTTTCATCACTTATGAGACTATACAACACTCTTTTCATAGGCCTTTGATGTTATAGCTTGCAAGTATTACATGGCATCTCACGCTCTAACATGAGGGAGCTAGAGTCTGCTCAAGCACAGGCCCTTCGTGCGTGCCTCAGACTTCCTGCACGTACATCTAGCGTTGGAAGCGTTGCGGAAGCCAGAGCAACCCCCCTCGCTGTCATTAGGACTGGGGAAACAATATGCAATAAGGTTGATAGCTGGGCTAGTTGGTAATCGTTGTACATATTGGAATAAAACAGTGCACAAATACAAAAAGGAAGGGACAAACCAGACAGGACAGAGCGCTGACTCGCAACTAAATCTTCTTTACTGAACGAAAAAGAGAAAGACAAAGGGAAAGAAAAAGAAAAAAAGATACAAAAAATAAAGAAAAGGAAGACGAAAAGGTGCACGTGCGATGGCGTAGAAGAATGTGGGTTTTCGTCTTCCTTTTCTTTATTTTTTGTATCTTTTTTTCTTTTTCTTTCCCTTTGTCTTTCTCTTTTTCGTTCAGTAAAGAAGATTTAGTTGCGAGTCAGCGCTCTGTCCTGTCTGGTTTGTCTCTTCCTTTTTGTATCTGTGCGCTGTTTTATTCCAATGTGAAACAATATGTCCACATCTGCAACATCGCACACGCCATGGGGCACATCATCTTGCCACAATGGGCTGCACGGGAATTTTCTGTTTTGCTCAAGTTTTAAACATCCTCGGTGGTGAGCTACCTAGGGAATTTGAATCTTTCAGACTGTTTCCAACGCCACCACAGTTATATTCAGGATTTGAGATTTATCGGGACATACCAGGAATCGGCTCACAAAAAGAGTGTGCATCATCAACTCTTAAAGGGACACTGACAGGGTGTTTATGCTCGCAGAGGTTTTTAGTTGTACGTGACATACGAGAGCCCAACTACCCAGAACAAAATTTGCGGCTCGAAATTCGGTTTCTTTCCGCCCGAAAACCGCCGATCAAGAACTGGCCGGTTTGAGTCATGCTCACTCTCTTTTCCGTGGTCACGGGCCGTTTTCTAAGGTTTCGACGCGACCACCAAATTTAATCAAAATCGTGGGTCATTGAAGGCACACAGTCAATACTAAAAATAGAAAAATATATGAGACCCATTTTTTGTGGCTTCCAAAAAGCTGCAAATATGTTGATTGAAAAAAAAAGGTTGCACAGACAACCGGAAGCATTCTGTGCGTTCACTGCCTAATTCTCAAGATGGCGTCGTTTCGCGTTTCGTGGGAGTCGCGGGTGGCAGCGGACGACGGGCGTGGGACCTCTACTTCAGAACTGTTGTTCACGGTACCGGGGAATTCCGTCTCCCTTCGAAAGAAACATTTCGGACCAATCAAAAGAATTGATATTCATCCCGTACGATACGCCCGACCCGCAAGCCGATTGCACGAAGACGTCACCGAGCCGTCGTCCCTTCTCGTGGCTGAAGACATCGCTCGCTCAAACATCAAGCACGAAGTGCCTACATCGAGTTGAATATGCACGTGTATGGTTTCTTTACTTGGTGCAAATGTGGCCGATGCGTGGTGCTGCCCGACTTCAAGCCGGGAGCGCATGTACTGGAGGGAAATCGGCAGCAAACTTCCCGACATACAGTCGACCGGACACATTACTACGAACCAATGAGTTCCTTCAGTAGCTGAGTGGAAAGACGTCTTGGATTCCCAAGGGCCAAGCCAAGCCCCCACGGACTTAGCGCAGTTCATTTCCGCTCCGGATACATCGCAGAAGTCCACAATGTGCTGCACTGCCGCCCGCACTTGAGTTTTTGAAGAGCAAATCACCGCCAAATCGTCCGCATACGCCAGGACCTTGATGAAGCTAGACGACAGGGAGAGCCCCTGAATGTTCGCGTCGTTAGCTATCGCTCTGCACAGAATCTCCAGATACAGCGCAAATAAAATGGGCGACATTGGGCAGCCCTGTCGCACTGACCCCGAAACAGACGTGGCTGGTGAAAAAGGGCTTTTTTTGAGCCATGGTCAACGAACTGTGCTCTCTGTCCTTTCCCCGAAACTTTGGATCATGTTTTCTTATACTGCACGAACGCCGAGTTGTTTTGGGCTGAGTTGAGAGCGGAACTGTACATTGATTTATATGTGGGTTGGGAACAGGCAAAGTTCTTTAAGTTCAAGACGTGTCCTTCGGTCAGGGCGTGGGAGATCATTACTCTTTTAGGACTATGGGCGCTTTGGCGGTCTAGGACGGACCACCTGCACGTGGTAGAGGGTGGCAAACCAGCCTGGCGTCATTTTGTGGAGGGTTTCGACTATGTGGCCTCACTGACAAAGGAGGCAGCACAGCCGGGACTGGAATGCTGGGAAGAGCTGTCCACACGACTGCAGAGACGAACGCGGAAACAGCAAATGGCACCTGGTTAAGGCGGCCTGAAATGCGAAGGCGTTGAAGAGGACAAGGCCGGGCGTGCTAGTGTGCATTATAGGCCAATCTCTTGAACTTTAAGTGATGGTTTAGAGCATTTTGCAATATGGTATAGATATTCCTTCTGTGATGCCACTTTGTAAAATTTTGTAAATAAATGTTCTTGTTAAAAAAAGAAAAAAAAAAAAAGCTCAGTGGAAAGACGTCCGCTTCACACGCAGCGGGCACGGGTTCGACCCCTAGTGTGGGCGTACCTTTCTTTTTTTTTTTTTCAAACATTTTGCGATGTTTACATTTCTTTTTTTACAATTATCACTGAAACAAAATTGTTGTGGACAATACGTCGCTGAACTAAATGGTATGGGATTTCATTTTTGACACCTCTGCCGCAAAATGCCATTTTCAGATGTGAGGCAGCTCTTCACGCAACATCTTGGGAGTATTCTTTTCGCAGCCGATCATGGGAATTCCCCACGGGCACTCACTACTAATTGCCAACACTTTTTTAATTGCACAAAACAACTCATCTTGAAGAACAGAACAGCGAGCAGAACAAACATAACTGCAAAGGAATCGCACGGCGAACGGATCCCGAACGCATTTCGTCTCCTGCACCCGGAAAAAAAACAAATCGCACAGTCGGGTGTAGCCACGTGATTTCCGCCACTCGCTCTCTCCTCTCCACATCTCCCTGCGGTGCGGGGGTTTCGGTTTCAGTTTCGAGCAGTTGCGTTTTTTGGCTTTATTAAAAAAAGAAACACGTGACTCTGTAGCCAAATATTGATTGGGTAGTATTCCGACACCATAATGAATCGCCTGGCAAAATATGAAAAAATGTTTTGGGGGTGTCAGCGTCCCTTTAAACAGCGCGCTCTTCACACGATACAAGAGTGCTATTCTAGCCACCGACATATATTTACCATTGCATCCACTACGTCAGTTAACACAGATACGTACCATCTGTGAACTTTGCCCTTCAAGCACGACTAAGCCATGCTACATCCTCAACTGCGGCTGAACTTGCCATGATTCGGAAAGCTCTACATATCATCATTCAAGACCCAGGTGAAAATATGAAGTGGGATTTCAAGTGGTCCCACTTGATTTCAAGTGGTCCCACTTGTGACCACTTGGACTGCAAATGGTCCCACTTGTGACCACTTGGACTGCAAGTGGTTTCTGAAGTGGGACCACTTGGACTACAACCTGTCCAACCTGACCTGTCCAACCTGACAACACGTACATGCTCCTTACGTCTTCTGCTATTCTTTGTGGCATAAAAATATTCATACAAATTTTGATATTACTCTAACGAAGCATAAGATACTGTGGTTTCATGTGAGCAAGATGAAAGTAGTATCCTGAGATTACGAATTAATATGACTTATAATAGTTGCCTAGGGTCCAACACGTGTATGCCCCTTACATCTTCTGCTATTCGTTGTGGCATAAAAATATTCATACAAATTTTGATATTAATCTAATGAAGCATAAGATAGAGTGGTTTCATGTGAGCAAGATGAAAGTAGTATCCTAAGATTACGAATTAATATGACTTTAATAGTTGCCTAGGGTTCTGCAGTTTCAGTTATTATTTCTCTGGAATCTGCATACTTGTTTCGGTTTTTATTGTAAGAATGAAATTTTCAGTTTTTATCGATGAGTATTTTTAGAGTTCAAAGCTTACTGCCTTTTTCTGGTCAATATGTATAGACTAGTCACACTTTTTTTCTAGCAGGTTTGTCGAGAATGCAGTAGATTAGGGTCATATCTGAGTTATTCGTCAAGCGGCAACACTTGCGGACATGGCAAACGTGCGGCGGCTGCCGAGGGACGCGCGTGCGGCTGCCGAGGAACGTGACCATGAACATTCCCCTGGGCTACTCCACGGCCTACTCCTCGAAGCTTTGGAGGGGATTCCCTTTTTGACCGACCAAATTGCATTCCTGAATGAAGACAACAAGCGGCTTAAGAAATAATTGGCGAGATCTTCCGAGCAACAGGCGTTGCTCAAGTGTTCACTGCGCAACGAAGTGAAAGCGCGTCGTGCTGACATTGCAGGCCGAAGGAGGGATACCGGGGCCTCGTCGGTTGCTGCAGCTGCCCAGAACCACGGCACTCTACCCCCTTCTTAATGGCAAGGACCATCGTACAAGCCGTTGACGTCACAACAGAACACTCCAGGTGATCCTGCCCCGAAAACTCTAGCGGGATCAATACCGACGACGCCGGGAGCCAAGGAAGACGAGGCTTCTAACTCAATCCCGCTCAAGGCGGCACCTCACTGGGCCAAGCCAGCGGCAGCGCTGGAATCAGCTGACGCAAGTCAGCTGAAAACGGCACTACTAGTGTCGTTTTCCCCAAAACATCCTAGGTATTTTTGAAACAAATCAGGTTCCTGGTAGCGGCTGTTTCCAAGTTCAATCATGACCAGAGTGGTAGTTTTAATGCTTCTATCTTTTTAGTCCTTGCTTTCCTGGATTATTTTTATTATTCTCTATCAGCGGGTTGGCGAGTTGTTCCCTAGCTTTCTCCAGAACAACACGAATTGCTTGGATCGCATATGCCCTTAAACGGACGAGCAACTCGGACAACTCGGAGCCATTTGGAGCGGCAGCACCCAATCAGGGATGCGATATTTTCACCTGACACCCGCTGTCGGTGACGATGCCAAGTAAAGACTTGGTTCTGGTTTGAAATTGATCGTTTGGGAGAATGAACCATTTCGGAAAGATGAGTTAGCATTCTCAAAACCTTTTAGGGATGGTGGCACCCCCGTCGCTTATCTTAACCCAAACGGCTCTTTCCTATGTCGGCTTAGCGTCCCAAATAGAGCTCGGCTAAGCATGGCCTTAAATTCCGGTTGCACCAACATGACTCCAAAATAACAGCGCAAGTAGGGAATTGATCTTAGTTAAGGAGATGTTGTGGCGTTGAAAAACGGACTCAATGGCAGAGAGGGCTTTTACTCTAAACAAGTCGTGGTGCTTGAGCACGAATCCTCCTCCTTTACAGCCGGCATTAGAGACAGGTGACGCTCCTTTAGGTAGATCACCACTTTTTTGGTAGGTAAGGGTGAGGCTCGAGACTTTTTTCGTAAGAGTATATTGGCTCCTTCGGAGGTGACGCGGTCAGATTCAGCTTCTGGAGCACTAAGTGCCACTTGTCTGACAATTGATAATAGCTTAGGTGCCGACTTATTTGGTTCTACCGCAAACTTGGGACCAAGACTCGGGACTCGTTGCACTACCTGCGGCGGATATATGTTTCCGATGGTGTGTACAGTGTTACTCGGTGCCTGCGCTTTTTTTGGTGTTAAACTGCGGAGAAAAGCATTGATTCTTTTGGGTCCATTGCATTCCAGAACACTTCAGGCATCCCCCAAGAGAGATTCCTCGAGTTGATTGCCTTCTACCTGCAATCCACGTTCGTCGCTTGGGATGGAAATACATACTTGCAAAAACAAGGGGTTTGCATAGGGTCTTCTATCGCCCCTGTGCTCAGTGACGTTTCCCTTGCGCGCCATGACAGACTGCTGCAAAGAAGCTTGGACTCCCCGGAAGTCGTGAACATCTTTCGTTACGTAGACGATTATATTGTCTTCCTTGACGTCGACAGAAGCAAGTCTCCCACCACGATGGCCAAAGTTCTGTCAACTTTCGAAGAGTGCATGGATCCGTTGGAGCTCACGCACGAGCTTCCCGTTGAAAGTTCCTTTAGATTCCTGAATTTACGAATATTTTTATTGACCTTTCACGTATGCTGGTTGTACGAGCCACGAGGAAACAAGCCGCTCCTTAACTTCATTTCGGCACACTCCAAGTTGGTGAAGAGGGGCATCGTCAAACTTTGCCTTAAAAACTCACTTACAAAATCGTGCAAACGTCTGATAAAAACAAGCTTCTGTGCACAAATTTGTCGCCTGTCATCAGCAGGATATCCGACTTCCTTATTAACATCAGTGGCAGAGAACCTTCTCAGAGAACAGAGGAAAGATGTCATCAGACGAAAACCAAGAGACAGGTCAACTAGACCCATTGTTGTGCCTTACATCCACAACGTCTCCCATGGTCTTCAGAAAGTGGCAAACAGGATCAACATCGACGTCATCCTCTCGGCTCCAAACGAGCTTTCAAGCTTATGCAAAAAAGTGAACAATCCCCCAAACCATCCAGCGAGCTGCACAAAAAAACACAGGACCAGTTTCGTTCCATGCACAGAAGGGGTAGTGTATTCTTTTCCCCTCTCCTGTGGGAAACGATATATCGGCCAGACTGGAAGATGTTTAAACGATCGGCTCCGGGAACACTGCAACAACATAAGTAGAGCCAACTCAGGACATTTAGGCCTACATTGCCGTGATTGCGGATGTGCAGCACATCTAGATAGGTGTATAGTGCTGGGCAGAAGCGGTAGCCAACTGACTAGAGAGATAGTGGAAGCCGGAAATATTGCCAGGGATGACAACAAATGTGTAAGCACTCCATCGCTCACTTTATCTGGAAAGGAATTAGCTTATCTTAGTAGCTTATCTTATTAGCTCACATGAGTATCATCTAATGGGATGTAGAAGAAAAAGACACCAACTTTCATGAATGTATCGAAAAGGTGTCAAAGGAAAAGGAGTGCAAAAATAGAGATTGAGTTGAGAGTCAGCGCTGTGTGAGTGTCTTGTCTGCTGCGAATGTGTCCCTAAGTGCAATTGTTTTTTGTGGCCTGTGGTGACGTGTGTGTGTGGATTCCCTACTTGCACTGTTATTTTTGAGACATGGATAACCAACTCGCCTAGCCACCGTTTTGTGCACCAATATGAACTCTGGTTTACAGACGCGACCCTAGCTTAACCCTTTCATGGTCACTGACGTACCCGTACGTCAGCGCGGGTGCGTCCCGCATGGTTGCTGACGTACATGTACGTCCGCGACTGCTCATTCGAAAATTCCCGCCTCTGCGTGAACGGGCGCGCTCGCGGGGACGTGCTGCCATCTGATATGTTTGTAGGGAACTACGACCGCATATCTCCCGGTCGTGTTTGTTTTGGAGGGGCTTTTGAAATTGCGAAACTGAAAGCTCTGTGCACGCGATAACTTTCGAGATGGCTGCGCGTGCCGGCTGCTCCGGAGGTAGCGGAGATTGGAGCGATGGCTCTTCGGATTCAGATTTTGAACCCTTCTCGGACTCTGAGTCGGATGACAGCTCGACATCCGACGAAGAACTGCAAACCAGCTCGGCATCGGAGTCCGACTCAGCCGCACCGTCTGCTGGACCGTCTCGGAAGCGGGCGCGACAAAACGAAACCGACTGGAAAAAAGGTGAAGACTTCTCCCCATCTATATTTCCATTTGACGCGTCGCATTCCGGACAGCCTGCAGGCACTCTACTCCAGCCAGATGCCAAAGAAGCAGATTATTTCAAACTCTACTTCGACGAGGGAGTTGTGTCTTTGATTGCAGACGAGACGAATGATTACGCGCACCAGCTGATCGTGCAACCCGACCTCGCGCGTAAATCGCGACTGAAAGCATGGGTCGACATTGGTCTTTCTGAGATCTACTGCTTTCTGGCAGCTGTTCTGCTGATGGGGCTCGTCCGAAAAAATGCTGTGAGGGATTACTGGACCACCGACCCAATGACTGAGACCCCTTTTCTTTCAAAGCTTTTCTCAGTAAATCAATTCTGCCTTTTGCTGAGAGCGCTTCATTTCAGTGCCAGCACTGATGCAGCAGATCGACTAAGAAAAATCAGGCCACTCATGGAGACACTTCAGGCAAAATTTGCGAGTCTCTTCGTCCCATACCAAGATCTGTGTATCGATGAGTCGATGATGCCCTGGAGAGGACGTCTTTCATTTCGCCAGTACCTCCCTTCAAAAAGGCACCGTTTTGGAGTGAAGATGTTTGTTCTGTGCGACGTGATGACCGGATACATCTTGAAGTTCATCGTGTATACCGGAGCTTCCACCACAATGACGATGATGAAGGAGTTAGGATTTTCGGGCTCGGTCGTCCTCGAGTTGCTGAACCACTATCTCGGAAAGGGGCATTCTCTTTTCGTAGACAACTGGTACACCAGTCCGGCGCTTTTCCAATACCTTCAAGGGAAGCAAACCAATGCCTGCGGAACAGTTCGACAGAACAGAAAGGGACTTCCAAAGTTCAAAAAAAAGATGAGAAAGGGAGAAGTAGATTCATTTCACACCGATACACTTCTGGCACTGAAGTGGTGCGACAAAAGGGAGGTGCATATGTTGACCTCAATGCATGGAGCTAGTCTTGAGGACACTGGCAAGGTGGACAGAAGAACAGGCACTTCACAAAAAAAGCCAGCATGCGTACTCGAGTACAACAAGAAGATGGGACTCGTCGACAAAGTAGACATGCAACTAAGCTTCACTGAAAGCATCAGGAAGACGCTGAAGTGGTACAAGAAGTTTTTTTTTCACCTTCTGGACATGTCCCTTTTGAATGCGTTTCTTCTTCATCGTGAAAGGAGTGCCTCCAAGATCACGTTCGCCGAGTTCAGAAGAAGAGTAGTATACCAGCTCGTTGAAGAGCATCACACCGAGAGGCGGAAGGGTGGAAGGCCCAGCGGAGACAACCCAACGAGGCTGACAGCCCGACACTTCGTCGAGAGGGTGCCACAAACATCAGCGAAAGGCAGCCGGACCCAACGAAGGTGCCACGTGTGTGCCAACACAGTTCTCAGACCGAGGCAAAGAAAGGACACAAGGTTCATGTGCGCCGAATGTGACAAGGGCCTGTGTGTCGAACCCTGCTTCAAGGACTACCACACCTTGAAGAAGTATTAGAAAGTTGACAATTCGAAATTTTTAGCCCTTTTTTTTTTTGTTCTACCTCGAGCGAGCGTGCCGCAGATCTTTTGAAGTGTGTTTTACTATTTATTTTAAGTCTTACATTTTTTTATGCTGCAATAAACGAGTGGATTCTCCTTGCTATCACACCAAGTAAAAAAACCCGACCACGGGGGTGCGCCTTTGGAGAAAAAATGTGACCATGAAAGGGTTAACACTAGATTTGCGCAGGGAATGTAGGGACAGACAGAGCAAACTAGGGAACATTCGGAGGGACGAATACGATTGGCGGAGAGGAATCACGTGATGTAAACATGTTTGGCGCAATAGTCGGCGCCGGCGGATTTTCTTCTGTGTTTTTCTTCAGTGAGTAGCAGATGAAACATTGTTTGATTGAACAACTTTGACACCGACTTTTGAAAACATGACAAAAACTTATTTGAAAGCTTTAAATAAATATGAAAGACCTGTACATTTGTCGACGTGTGGTTCATTATGGATGCTAGCAGACGACTGCCGCTGAGAATTGTTTTCGCTTCTGCTCCTTAACTCGAGATTAAAGAAACGACACGCAACCAGGCTCCAAACTTCTTTGAACCCAAGAAGGATGCATTATTAGACCTAGTGAAAGAATTCAAAATCATTGTCGAGAGCAAAACAACCGATAAGATAACTACGAAAACCAAAAACTGGGTATGGGACCCAATTGCGCTAAAGTTCAATGCAGTCATAGGTGCTGGACGAGAGGTGCATCAACTGAAAAAAATGTTACAAAACATAAAGGCCCGGAAAGACTTGGCCGCTAACAGGCTGGCCGTGAGGGCCACTGGTGGAGGACCCTGCCCAACGCCTCTCAGCAGAACAACTGAACGGTTGACAGCTTTTATCAAACCACTGCTGTAGCCTCTGCCAAACCGCTTCGACTTTGACGCTGTGCCCTCGGAAGGTAACTGTTCGACCTTGGGTCATTTCTAGCTTGTATGCCCTTCTGCAGGCTCGTATCTAACAGTTTTCTTTCTGTTATTTTCCGTCCAGTGCTTGAAGACACTCAAAGCATCACCACAGAACAGTAGTACCTGCCGTGAGACCCTGAGCCCCCCCAAGTCTCGAACCCCAGTTCACAGGTAAACATATACTCAAAGATACAACAATGAAGCCACGTTTTTTTTTTTGTTTTTTTTTTTGCCTAAAGTTATTATTATTGAAATAGCACCTGTACCCACTTTTAATTTCTTTCGTTCTAATAATTATAATTGCTTAACAAATTCAATGGCATGGCTGTGGAATTGAGAAAGTAAGCTAGAACTCGATAGGATGACATCCTAGGCTCATATTTTCTAAGTAAACATTTAATTGTAAACAATGACTTAATGCAGCGGCCATACACAGAAATAATTAAGACATAAGACATATGGTTAAATCTGTGCAGAAGTAGCAGGGACAAAAGCACACGGTGCTAGTGTTGTGTTTCTTTTATCACCGATATTCTTTGTCATAACCTCCATAGATGCTGCGTCCTTTTGTTTTTTATTACGAGTCTTGATATTTCTTAAACATGTTGAGGCATGAAATAGAAGAGATCTTCAGGAGGGCCCTATCATTGAAGGGGCCAAATGAATATTTGTCCCTAGGTTGATTTGTGCGAAGGTAACCATGTGGTTTAAATTAACACTATGTATGTTGTGCATAACTAACCAATTGGGAATTAAATCAAAGCATGCCTGTCATCATATATCTTCTTTTTCTTTCATTTGCCCCCTGTAGGATTTTTTCCCGCTTCACCTTTTTCACTTTCTGTCGTGAAGATATATTGATCACCTTCCATGTTTCTGTTACATGACGGCTGCATTGAATATGTTACATCTGTTTGGTTTTATTGAGTGTTATACGGCTGAAAATTATCTTAGAAAGACTTTTCCTTGTGAAGGAATGGGGTCTTCATAAATGTTTGCTTGGTTTACTATCAGCATTACTTTTACAGAAAGCTCAACACCCTCAAATTTAATGTATATCACTGTGCAAATAGACCACTTTAACGAAACCATTATAACCAAGTAATCCAAGCCAACATTTCTTAAAACAGCTGTATGTCTGCAACTGCAGCACATATTAGAGCACCTGGTAGTGAAGCACCAAGTCGTGAAAATAGGTGCTCCCTTAATGCTTATTACCCATGTTCCACCTAAATAACAAGCCCGGCTTTCTTCAGTCTGTCCTATCAATTCTTGACAGCAGCAGATTTCACCAATATATTTTTTATATTTCAAAGTGGCCAAGTATCACTGCTTTTATAATACGAATAATACTTCTGGCACCTGCCTGTTTATACACTATTCTAAGCACATTGCATCATGGCCGGTGCCCCAAGCGTGCAAGAAAGCACGTGCAGCATATATGCGCGTGAAGATAAATCTGACAGGCTCGCAATCGTGTGTACCCGCTCACACGAGGAGAAACACGTCGGCAGCATGATGGCAATTATTTTGCTTGCCTTGCCCCAGAAATAATATTTCTGCTATAATACAATCCCTCAGTCGCCATTATCCCTTAACATGGGTCATTCAATAGACTATTTTGTTGCAGTACCATTGTGCAAAAGCATCTATAATTTCAGGACAGGGACCAGCAGGATCAGATGCCAATCGCTCCAGTTCCTTCTGGGAGCAGTCCAGTGCACTCTGGAGCAGTGCCCCGCAGACAGACCCAGCCTCGACAAGGACCCAAAAGACCCGTGCAGAGGAGCTCCGCCGCTGCAGATGCCACAGCTATCTACAACCACGTAGCCAAAGCAAAAATATGCTGGCTACAGGTTCAGACAAAAGCAGTTGAGGAGATACGCATGCTAGACGTGGAAAGACACTAACTAAAAAAAAAGCATCCTGACTCTCCGGTGAGATTAGGAAATCCTCAAATTAAAGCTACTACAGAAAGAATGGGAAAAATTTCAATCTGTAATCCACACCGCCCTTGCTCCTACACAGAGTGGACGAAACCGACGACCGCCAATCCGAGTGAACAAAAACTCGTCTACACATCTCTCATCGACTTCCTCCGATCCTCGGGGATCGGTAGGTTCAATTAATCATTCGTCATTTTCACTTCCCTTCATCCTTTTCCCCGCCTACTCCGAGGCCTTCAGGCCAGAAGGCGGCATCATAATAAACGTTTTTACAATACAATATGTGGGTACGTCAGAACCCCGAGCTGTGGTTGGAATGATTAGTGGGTAGATGCAAAATATATTCGCCGTTTGCACGCAGTGTTATTGTCACACCGTAGTGGTGTCATAATATAAATCTGGCTCAGAGTAAGTTACGTTATTGAACACAATAGAAGACAAATATTTAGAGACTCCATGCCATTGACAATCTTACGAGTGGTGTGGCTGTTAATGGTCAGTGTCCATGACGTTCCTAGCTCCTGAAGTCATTATT
The DNA here is from genome assembly GCA_013358835.2 of Ixodes persulcatus. Taxonomy (NCBI): domain Eukaryota; kingdom Metazoa; phylum Arthropoda; class Arachnida; order Ixodida; family Ixodidae; genus Ixodes; species Ixodes persulcatus. The sequence goes on from JABSTQ010005237.1 coordinate 73,518, forward strand.
TCAAGAAAGCTTCACCAGTTGGTCACTGCGAAAGAATTAATAGTTTTCCAGCAGTGAAACAGATTTCACTTATATCAATTGCATTAATATTTGATTGACCACTGCAGTTGTCCTGTTATTGTTATTACACTATTATTGGCAGACAGGTTCCAGCAATGCAGAAAGGGGGTGCACTAGCCTCGTATCACAAATGCTACTTTTATCAGAGAAAGGTACGATGGACGAAAAATATCAACCTAGCAACGATTTACGTACGTTGCTGCGGTCCTGATCAGCTCAGTTAGGTTTTTGTACGTCAGGGTCGCAGGCTGCTCTGATTTTACCTCCTTCATTGTTGAAAAGAGCGCCTCACGGCTGTATAGGTGTTAAGTATGTAGAAATCCTGCTTATTAATTAAGGTGCTTTTTGTTAGAAAAGTTTATCTTTCCAGAGTTGCGTCGGCATTTTTTTTTTTAACCTTTTATGTTGGTGTCGGCGTTTTGGAGGGAGCCTTTTGCGGCGGCATGGCGGCCGAGGCGGGAGAGCTTCCCCATTAAAAAAACGTCTCAGGTTTCGGGAGGCGGTGCGGGGAGAACCCTCGCTTGGAGCTGCTTGCGGCTTTTAACCGAGCGTGACTGTGTATAGATGGTTTCGCCGGCTAATGTCAAATTGTCCTTTTTGCCTGGTGTAATAATTTAGCTGTTGACGCCAGCCAGACTGGAAAAAATGCAGGGTACAACTCTAGAAGGAATTTGGATTTGGCGGTTGGAGTGCCAGGCTGACAGCTCGCTGATGCAACGATTTAAAACATGTAAAACTTCCTACTCACTGTGACAACATAAAAGATTAGTTCTGTTAACAATATGATGATTCATATGTATCTAAGTCACATACTTTGCAAAACATTGATTCTGAATTTAAGGAACTATGCTTTGTTAATGTACCTTAAATCCAGAACGTCGGTGCATCCGATGCTACCTAGTAGCGCATTCCTAAGAATGCACAATCCACCGCACACCAATGGATTTTTTCGACGAACCTCGAAGTCCTCATGGCTAACGCTGTGGCCTACGCTCCCCCCCAGGGTGAAGCAGACGGCCAGCCAGCAATGGCTGTGAAGAACCCGGCATTTTCGGAGCCATCCGATTCTGCCGCCCCAACGATCGAGCTCCCAGTGTTTAACGACCCGGTTGAGAAGGTCGCGTGAAGCCACGCAGATCTGCGGCACACAAAAATCATGTGCACCGTCGACCCCACCTGTGTCGACGTTGTAGTAGCACCGTTGTACATGGTGCTAAACATGCTCGTCAAAGGGCCGCTCCCTCTGACGGAGGACCAGCTGAAGACGCTTATGCGTCAGCTTGTCCTCAAGAGAGCCTGGGACCTGCAACTCGCGGTCTTCCCCGGCCCCAACCCCATGACGCACTCTATGTGCCACAAGACGCAAAGGTCCCCGGACCCGTCTCCGCCTTGCTCAATTCAACTGGGCATGTGTTTGGGACGTGCAACGGGCACGACCATCTCGTCGCCGGCCCGGCCAAGCCAGCTCGGGACATTCCTGAGTACTGGAAGGCCCAGACGGACCTGTGGATGTCTTACCACATCCTGCAGTCCGTCGCCACAGCACGGTATGTCTTCATGACGTTTCCGTCTCGGCGCCAACTTGGCGGTACGCCGCTAATGTTCACCAAGACCTCAGACATCGAGAGTGGACAAGGACGAGGCGTTCGCGCCTCCTCCATCAGGGTCACCCCCTCCGACTCATACCTTGCTGGTATCTTCGGAAACGTCTTCACTACCGGCCCGCCCGGATATGATGACTGTGGGTTCGCCCCTGCATGAGGAGTTCCTCTACCGATCCAAGGTCGGTCAGTTTGTGAGCTCCTACGAGCGTTCGGCAGCGCCGAACCTGTCTGGTTAGCACTGGACGTTAAATCCCCAAGCCCAAGAGAAATCATGTAACAAGTTAAAACATGTAAAACTTCCTACTCACTGTGACAACATAAAAGATTAGTCCTGTTAACAACATGATGATTTGTATGTATGTAAGTCACATACTACGCAAAACATTGATTCTGAATTTAAGGAACTATGCTTTGTTAAAGGGGCGGTGCAACGATATTCAATTGGAATGTTTTTCACTTTACACGAGCTTACTGGCACTAGTGGGACTCAAGGATACTCGCACGCAACACCACTGACCAAGAAACTCCTTTGTTGCTCTGTAATTTCGAGGACAAAACCGAGTGTTTTCATTCAATCTCTCCTTCGCAAAACCTGATGACGCAGCTGGGCGGTAGCAGTACCGCCCAGTGACGATATTTGAATGCGGCTCATAGATTGGACCCGAGCATTGCGTGGGCACTCGATTTGGGCTCGTGATAATCGATAGCTCGAGAAGCATTCGGGTAGTGTCCTGTGTCCAATCGCTGCAATGACGACAACAGCCGAACCATAACAATGTCTGGAACTCAGCGCGTGTCCTGTGCCTTGCCAACCCCAGCGCATGGCTATGATCAACATTGGCGGCATATAATCGGCTCCAGATCACGTGGCCGCTTGTTCTGGCTGCGAGTTGAGGGGGTGAACTCTGCTCGTTTTTCTTTATTTTTTCTGCGACTTCGATTGCGTATGGTGAAAAACGAACGGGTATTTCACAGGTCACTAACGTCAGGGATCCGTTCTAAGCGGTATTTGCACAAAATACAAAACTCGTTGCATCGCCCCTTTAATGTACTTTGAATCCAGAACGTCGGTGGATCCAATGCTACCTAGTAGCGCACTCCTAAGAATGCACAAGCCACCGCACACCAATGGACTTTTTTTTTTTTTTTGAAAAAAAAGAAGACAAGGATCCTACAAGATCAGCTCCGAGTAAGCCTGTATTGTTCCAGTTTATTATCGCCTTTTTTACCTTCTATATAGCTAAAAGAACTTAGCGGTTAGACCGATAAGATTATAGCAATCATTTTGATACCCTAATCTTCAAAATAGCTTATTTGGTTTTCATGAAATTAGCGTTTGGAATCTTTGTTGACATCCCGGCCATTTTAGCCGAGATGCCCGATTTCAGGCGCTGATTTTAGGATAAAGTAGAACTGATCCCTGCAATTTATTACTAAACCTGTGACGTCGTGACTTCGAGAGTGTCCTCCCGAAGTGACGACTCACACGGAAGGGTGCATTACGGACCCCGCTAACTTTGTACCAATCTGCCTGCAGCCCGGCGTGCTCAAAGTCGCGTTCTGGGCTCTGCGGAAGGCAGGTCCTGGCGCCAAATGACTTGGTGGTGGCGACAAATGACTTTGGAACGCTGAAGTATTTTATTTTGGAACGCTGAAGTATTCTGTATTTTATGCTAGACTTTGAGCAAGGTGCAAAAACACAGCAAGGAATGCGTTCCCAAACCCCAAGATCCATGGCTGTTTGTTTCACTTAGCTCAATCAGTCTTGCGGCATATTGATAGCTCAGGCATACGAAGCCTTTAAGGAAGAATGAGCAGTTCAACGAGGCAGCACTAAAGCTGACAGCACTTGCCTTCCTTCCCCTGGAAAGTGTTTGAAGTGTATGTCTGTGATTTCTTATAATTGTGTACTACTAGTTAATCATGATAGCTACATTGTTAATACACTAGTTCAAAAACATAGCACCATGAGGTCGTGTTTAAAAAAATAGTGAGATTTGTGAAAGCCTTGAGTCGCTGTCATGCTTTTCTCAGAAAATTCTTTCATCCATTCTTTCATAACAAAACCTCTTTTCATATGAAAAACCAAAAACAATTAACTGAAGCAAAAAAAAATAATTCTTAACCAATCTATCTGTAGTGTGCCATCAATGACCCAGATGGCGCAAGAAGTTCATGGTGTGTGTCGCTGCAATGAGATGGCGCCACTTGTCTGACAGTGGCATTCGCCCGCGAACGGAAGCGTTGATCCTCGAATCTGGATGTCAAAATGCTGGTCACAAAAAAAAAAAAAAAAAAAAAAAAAAAGTTTTTACTGAAACTTTGAGCTGGCTTGACGTGTTTTCATTTCGTGGGGTTCCCGCCTTGGGCCCCGGAACATCGGCATCTCGCGTTCCACGCGCCACACAATGTAAGCCGTTCAGCATCTACAGGCATTTCAAGGCGCTCTCTTTATCGTAGCTCTTCCTGTCTCTTTCCATGCATTCATAGTGGCCCTCTGCAACCACTACATTTTGGCGACGAGATCTTTTCTTGCATTTTTTCCATTTTCGCCCTCGTGAGCTTTTGGTGTGACTCCGTGCCGGAGATGAGTGGTGGCAGCACCGGCATGTATAGTTTTCTTCTGTGTGTTAGCTAATATTGTAGCATTCGAAATGTGAGGTCCTTTTGAATATTTGCATCCACCACATCTTTTCCATATAGAACTTAGTACATGAAAATACTGTCGACGCATAGCGACATTCAACATTCCATTTCGAACGTCAATGTTCCATTTCGAACGTGAGTAGAATTAGGCGTAACGCCATCCTTTGTTCTTTTTTGAACGCCGTAACAGCCATTCAAATGGATCTTTTCCTTTTACGCATGTAGTGCGCACCACATGGAAGAGTCATTCGTGTTTTTCCAAGACTCGGGAAACTTGCTTGTTTCGATTTCGGTAGAATCTTTTCAATTTTCACCTTTATTTCCAACTTTGTCTTCCAACCATAGCCCTAATAGACGACAACATTGCTATGTTTCAACACTGCATAAATGCAAAATAACCCTTGTCCATGTACATCGCAAATACTTTTCTTGAAGAGTGGAGTGAATAGATATTTTGTCCATTAAATACGCTTATGTAGCCGTTGGCTTCACTTCAAGCTAGACCTGCCGGGTCCTAGTGTTCCAAAGTTCCAAAAATGGCGACGGCTTCTTTCCCGACGCCTCCACCATTTCTTCCCAGCCAGGTGCCCAAGTTGGAAAACATAGTTTTTCAATTATCTTGTGGTGATAGAGGCTGATGAAAGCTCGCCCAAGCGTAAGCGTGCGTTGCTGTGGTCTTTGCTTGGTCTAGAAGGCCAAAGAACTTCAACGTTTCCATCCACAGCCCTCGCCCATAGCGAGGCCGTCTCCGAATGAGACATGCTCACAACGGCACCTGATTAACACTTCGCTGCCACAAAGAATGTTGTTGTCGAGCGGAGGTTGTTCCTCACCGCGTTCAGCCCCAAGGAGAAAGCGTCCTTGAGTACCTCGGTGCTCTACGGCATCTCGGCTCTTTTTGTAATTCTGGGGGAGTCGCTTGAAACCCGCATCACGGAAGTTTTTCTGGCCGGTTTATCGTCATCGGAGGTGCAAGATCGGGTAATCCGAGAGTCTGCAGCAGCTGGACTACCCAGCCTCGAACATATTGTGTTTCTGGCACAACAGTTTGAATGAACTGCTCGAGAATGCGATCGGTACCGTCAATTTTCATCATATCTTCCGCGTTCAAAGACGACACAGGCCGTTGAGGCAATACAAAGGGTTCCTTCCCGTTCGGCATGGACAAGATGGCCGAGATTCGAATTTGAACGCCCAACGTCAAAATGGAGGACAGCCTCCTGCCGTTTCCTCCTCCCCCGCAAATGTTTCCTCCTCACCTTCCAAGGTTTTCTTCTTGCCACGCCACCAGTTGCGTGGACATACCCGTGTTTTCACGGGTCGAATGCAGCGTGTGCTCCCTTGGGCGCGTGCGCTCTTGGGAGCGGGGCAGAGTCGTGCCAATTTTGTGGTCGTCAATGCGATTTGCGCGAGGAGTGTCCAGCGTCCAGAATCTCATATTTCTCTTGCGGCAAGATAGGCCATTTTTCAAATGTTTGACAGAGTTCGCCTTCATCGTCTGAAGCCGCCGATCCCCGTCGCCTGGTGTTTCTGCCAGGACGTGGTCCTGCCGCCGGTTGCCGGTATGAGCGGCTTGGAGGTGGCCGTAACCAGACGCCCATACATGGAATTGTGATGTTCCCCGACGACGAGGTGGAGGAGGAACAGCCGCCAAACGTCTTCGCCGTCGGATCACCGAAAGTCCTCCCCGAAGGATGTGCCGACTGGTGCATACAGAATTTTATTGTTGATGTTCAGCTGACCCTCGCTCGGCCATCCCGGGACATGTAAAGTCGTCTGGAGTCCCGCAGCCCCCCTGTAAGGTGGAGTCCAACAAGTCCCTTAAGTGCTCTCTGCAAGCACCATCCATCATTTTCTACTGTTCACGGCAATCGGCCATCAACGTCATCCGAGTACAACTCAAGTAGAGGCGTCTTCGGAGACCAGCCTTCAAGAGATCCGTCGACGTCGGGACCATCTTTACAACCTTCATCGCTATAAGTCTGGGCCATTGTCTCACCTGAGGGCCCGGCACCTACAACTCTGTGTGCCGTGGCCCCCAGCATTGGTTCTGTCCATGCGGCCCCTGCTGCCGGTCCTGTCCTGATGGCCCAAGATGTCGTCCGTCCAACTGCGGCCCCTGATGCCACCAATGTTACTGCAGCACCTGGCCCCGGCCATGTTCCTGTGGCGCCTGGTGTCCATCGTCCTGCGGCCCCTGGTGCCGCCCATGTCCCTGTGGTGCCAGGCATCGTCCATCATCCTGCGACTCCTGCAGCCCATGTACCTGTGGTGCCTGGTACTGCCCATGTCCCGGTGGTACCCGGTGCCATTCCTGTTCCAGTCATACCCGGGACCCTTCCTGTGGTACCCGGTGCCGTTTTCAGTACCCTGTACCATGCAAGACAGGATGGTTTTCGATGGCATTCCCGCCACCTCAGTCCCCAGTGCCATTCCTGTTTCCGATCTCCAAGCAGCCTTCCGCGCTGCTGCGGTTCCAGTCCTGCCCGCCGTTCCGACTGCAGCTTTCCAAGAGGCCCCCGGGGGCGCTGTCAAGGAGAGTCCTGAACCTCCCGTTCCTCCAAGTGGTGCTATGATGAGCACAGCCTCAATTCTATCTCAACTGGCACTCAGCTATTGTAGCAAGCTTCCATCATTTAGTTCTACAACGGTAGTCCCTGAACTCCGTGGGGCCAGAGGTTGCAACACTTCCCGAACCTCCAGTGGTTCATACTGCAGCAGAGGGCTCAGAAGAGAGTACTGGTGCGACACAAGAATCAACTCCTACATCAGGTGATAGTGGTGCAGTCATACCACCAACGTCATATCATACTCCACAGATATCCCCATTGGACACTTAACGCCCCATGCGGCTCGACGACTTCCTGAAAACGTTTGCCACTTTGTGGTAGATACATATTCGAAGGATGCTTCTTAAAAGAACTTTGGGACTACGTCATAATAATTCGCAACTTCATGTAGCGTGTGGTGTATGTTATAGTATACATGTGAACAAATAGTTATTTTAGCATTTATCATGTGTTCAAATATCAAGTTTTCATGTTATGGACATGGAAGGTTAGGACGAACTGCTTTAACCCTTTATGAGACAGTGGGACACATACGTCCCACTTTTCCGATTTCTGAAACAGCCGCGTTTGGGGTTCGTGGGACGGCTACTGTCTCACATTTCCTTGTCGCGCCACCTGGTAAAAGCATCAGCAACCTCTCAGCAGAGGACAGGCCGACTGCAAACTGGGCTCCCCCCGTGAGGCACCAGCAGAACCGGCCGGCCCCAGTAGCTCCAGCCGTGGAGCCGCCCAGTGCAAACACGGAGTTTGCCAACAGACTGCAGCTGAAGGGGAGGCGCGCCCAGGCCGTAGAGAGCCTGGTCCTTGCAGTGTGTGAGGAGCTGAAGATCTCAGCTGCAGGGCCAGAGGGGGCAGACGGTGAGCTGACCTGGGACCAGGTCTTCGCTGAGCTCGGGGACTATGCCATCTCCCCAGCCATCATCGAGGAGTTGAAGGCCGCGTACGAATACCAAGGGTTCGACGCAAAGGTGGTGGCTGAGCAGATGGCAGCCAGGGGGGTGAGCAAGGTCCATGAGAAGGAGGGCTTAAAAGTCGGTGCCTACATGGACCGACTGACGCTCGTAGTGATTGGCCTCATGAGGGGTGCCAATCTTGACAAAGTTCGCAAGGGGATGAAGGAGGCGAACAAGTCAAAATTGGACACCCTTGTGAGGCACTACGGGCTTCAGTCGAAGCCAGTGGACACGGCAGCGATCACGCTGCCTCGGGTAATTGCGACGTTCCCAGGCCTTGCCATGGACGTCCTGAAAGTCGTGGAGATGGAGCCTGTGCACCATTTAACCATGACAGGCCTGGTGGAGAATTACCCGAGGCAGATGATGTTCAGTGCCTTTCCCTCTCTCATCCCCCGTGACATCCCCGATGTCTTGCTATCAGCATACCTCCTTTACCAGCACCAAGTGAGCTTGGTGATTAACAAGGACAACGCCCAGAAACAACAGGCGTCGCTGGAGGGCTTTGAACATGCTGCGATGGAAAGCAACTACGTGACTCAGCGCCAGCGTGTCCTTCGGCTGGTAGAGGAGGGGTGGCTGCACATCGAGAACGGGAAAGTCAGCCTGACCCCTGCCGTCTCCACCGCCCTCAACAAGGCCGCCGCCCTGTACCGGACCAGAAAATAGTCCTTCTCAGGACTACGCAACCCTGTCTCTTGTGGTCCGGTACAGGGTGAGGTGAGTGGTCCACTACAAGAACACCCGCTCCTAAAGGCTCTGGAGCGAGTAGAGCAATGTGGCACCTACTGAGTGGCCCCCCACAAATGCCGCCTGGAGTACGGTCCTCCACGGAGAAGAGCATGCCAAGCTAAAGAGCCTGACATAAAGTCCATTGACAGTAACGGCCTCCTACGGGAGCAAAGACCACTGGTCAAGACGTAGCCTTTTGTTTATGAGCTGCTTTGTGTACCCTCACCAGGTAAAGTGTAGTGTCCCTTGTTAAGCCCCCCTGGTGAGCGGCCCTGACTACTCTCCAAGTACTGTGTGCAACTGTTTATTTTAAGCACTTGGAGAGGTGTAAATATTGTAAAATAGTGCTTTAGTGTATCCCAGCTGGACTGGAGAATGTTGTAAAGAACTGAGAGCCAGTTGTACATAAAGTTGTTGTACATTGATTTTCTTAGAAGTGCTGTACACGTATAAAACAGTATTCAAGTCCACGCAAAACACAATCGTCCGAAGTGGTAATTGCAAGTCCCGTACAGATATAATACAACATCCAAGTCCACACACGACACAATCGTGCCACGTGATAATTGCAAATCCTGTACAAGTATAAAACAGTCTTCTATTGAACAGTTTTAGGAGAGTGAAAATTCCGCAACAGGCTCTACATACGGTTTCAGTTTTTCTATGTGTACAATGTCCCGCCCTGAACCATCACCGAACTCTATTTCATAATTCACCGGCGATAGCTTGGCCACAACTCGATGAGGCCCAGTGTACATTGTCCGTTTTTTAAGCCCCACTGGTGGGGTCCTCAACAGCACCAACTGGTCTCGTTCCAACGTTATGTCAGTTCATTGTTCGTCAAATAGTCTCTCCTGCTTCTCCTGAGCCAACTTGATGTGTCGTGCAGCCAATCTATGCGATTCGTTCAAGCGCTCACGCACGAGCACCACGTATTCGGAGCTTGCTTGCAGTTCTTATAGCTCTTTCCTGTTATAAGCCACATCTAAGGGGAAAACAGGGTCACGTCCATACAGAAGGAAAAAAGGAGAAGTACGAACTGTGTCCTGACATCCTGTGTTATAGCAGAACACTATATAAACCAACTCATGTTTACAAACAACCCGGCGCGCCCTCTCTCTCTTTTTCTCCCTTTCTCTCTTTCTCTGGCGCATGCGCGGTGGTCGGTGGGCAAAAAGCACGGCGTAATGCGTAAACAAGCCCTTGGTATAGTTGTTGTTTTTCACCTTGTACCGTGTATTTCGCTTGATATAGTTTTTCCTACGTGCCGATTGCAATGTCGGACTACTACAGCGGCCTCAGGGAAGCGGACAAAGCCCGTTACGACGCGAAGCTGCGTGTAAACGGTGTGGACTACGGCGATCCGTACCGCGTGGACGCCTCGGAATGGACGTTGACGGGTCGGCGGTGGCCTCCCGTTACTATGATAAACATAACAGTGTATCTGCTTTTTACGCCGAGCCGGTTTACGCCGGACACATTGCAGGCGTACAAGTCCTTGGAGGCGTACAACTACTTCGAGTCAGGTAAGCAGGGCTGTATTCCATCGCCTATCGAAGCCAGTTGTTTTTAGGCCAGAGTTGAGACGATGTTTCAAGCGTACTAGTGTCCGTCCTTGTCCGTCCTTTTTGTTTATTCTTTCTGTAACAAGCTACGGACTGAATTTGAATGATTTGCATCCAGAGCAAATAATGCAAGGAAGTGTTGAGGATCGGTCTAGGTCATTCCGAGATCCGCAACGCCGCAACCGCGTTTCGTTGGTGCTGTACTACATACTCTCGTTATTAAGATAGATAGCTTTTTTCCGTGTCGTTCGTTGATTTCGTCGTTCATATGTCTGTGGTTCAAAACCGCGTTTGTAGCACAGCTTCGAGTTTTACGTGCCTAATGCTTACCCTGCGTTCCTGTTCATTCCATGTGCGTGTGTTACGCCCACGCGTAGCAGGAACAATCGTCATTTAGAAGTAGCGTACAGTAAAAATCCAGTCGGCAAAGACGCATAGTCGTTACAAAACACGTCTAACTGCTCGTGCAGATTGTCTCGTTCTCAGGAATATAGCCTTGACTGCTTATTGCAGAGCTGTGCTGTGTACTGTCCAGTGACTAGCAGAACATGCGATATGCGATCGCCGGTGTCTCCCGTTTTCTGCCAACAACTGATAGGCTGTCATGGAAGCTACTAGTGGCCGCGGTGTGCTCGTGTGAGGCGTCCACCATATTAGTAGAAATCGGTGTTCAACACCAACATGAACAAGTAAAAGACAACATTATTTTCATGTCACATATTTGTTGTGTTCTGCCACATGCATGCACATCTAAATTCACATGTCACATTCCTTCCACCCACTTGCAATTCTGAGGCTGCTCTTTTGATATTCTTCTCAAACATAGGATGTCATGGACAGGATGATCATTGTGAAACCACTGCCATATTGTCAAAACTAAGAGGGTATTTGGTTGAGAGTTGTCACCATTTCACGAACTATAAACTAGTGTATTGGTTTTGTACTCTTGTCCAGGCCATGTACGTGACGTCCGGCTGTGGCAGCCTGACAGGCACGAGTTGTGTTTTGTGCGGGCGAATGTCAAGCCGTCGCAGAGGGCAACTGGCCCACCCCATGACGCATGGGTATGCCTGGACCACAAGACAGGTCAAGTGTACTGTGGCCACTGTACATGCAAAGCGGGGTAAGTTTGTTCATAGCTGCACCTGCAACACAGCATTTTCTAGAAGCATTATTTTCTCATTTAGATGCAAGCTGATTTAACTAAACAATGTTTACCTCTTTCCTTGCAGTCTGGGTGAGGTCTGCAGTCATGTTGCTGCACTTTTGTTCAGTGTGGAATACACTGCCAGAGTGACCCAGGAAGACTCGTGTACCTCTCAGCCTTGTGCATGGACTAAGACTGTCGCAAGAAAGGTCTGTTACAGTACTGATGCATGTTGTAGATATGAACTCTTGTCACATATTTTTAAATATTCCAGATCCTGGTGTCTGGAACTCTATGTGACTGATTGTGTAACTAAATTACAGCTGTCTTTCGTTTCTTTTGGCTACCTGCATAAGTAAAGCCGTGCACGAAAAGGGACCTTCGTATCCGCATTCAACCTGCATTCGTGAATCCTGCATTCGCAAACTTTGTAAGCTCAAAATGTGTGCCTCAGTGATGCTAAAGTTAAAGGCACTTTGCTACTGAGAATTATCATGTAGGCCAACCAACATCTCAACACAATGTCAGCATTGTAATTAATTGTCCTTGGATGACAATCTCAATGCTTAATCGTTTGTCCAGAACAAACAGTCTTCAGTGTCCGAAGGCATTAATCCGGGAGCTTTTCAGAATTGTGACAAAAATAATTGGACCAAAATTATGCTTGTACTTTTTGGTGACAGCACTGGCTGTCTCTTCAGTCAAATGTATCAATGCAGCAGACGAACTGTGGAGATCACATTACAGTATGTCTGTGTTCAATCCGGTATTTACATATTGCAATGAATCTTTAACTCCATTGCTTAGCTTCATTCCACCTACCGTAGCTGCAGGTTTAAATCGCCACTGTAGTTTTCTCTGCTGTTGTAGTGCTATTGAACCCTTGATCATCAGGGCATATCAATGCATAAAAGGTAAATATGAAGGGCTGTACTTAATAATTATGATACTAGTTTATTCCTTTTAATCCACGTGCTACGATAAAAAGTTTCTAGATGGAACAAAAGTTCAGTAGCAGCGAGGCGCGTAAAATCATTGTGCACTCATGCAATCTTTTGCCCCACTTTGACAACTTGAGATGGATGTGGATGTCTACACCACAGGAGGACATGGTCCCTGTGCACCAACTGGACCTTAGCAAGCCTGGAATGCCGAGCCGAACCCTTCCCGAAGAGCCAAACCATATGTCCGGGGACTTCCAGCTCACGGACAAAGCCCTCCCTATTGAAAAGACGATTTGAAAACAGTTTGGATATGAACTGGCCAAACCCGAAATTAACTGGTTGTAGTGGAATTGTACCTGGCAAATTGGAAATCCAATTGTCGAAACTGGTCGAACTTGGAAAGTGAACTGGCCAAGCTGGCAGCTGAATTGGCTTAACTGTCATTTGTACAGTTCAATCTGGTCGCTAATCAGTGTTGGGAAGTACTTCAAGTACATTGTACTTAAAGTACTACTTCAAGTAGATTTAGGAAAGTTGTACTTTACTTGAAGTACATTATTTGAGTATGTACTTGTACTTTACTTAAATTATTCTTTTCTGGTACTTTTCGAGGAAAGTACAATTTCATATCTCAAAGTACAATTTCAAAATTTGGTTTTTGTTAAATTGTATCACGAAATGATGCTTTGTCAACTCCGAAGAAATACTGGGAGGGATATTCTCTCACCAGAGACGTGAGCAGACGATGCATCGCTCCGCTTGTTCTGGGGGCAGCTTCCCCGTAGCTTTTTGAACTCTGGCTACTTCTCGGTCGGTCAGCGCAAGCGTGGAGGTTTAAAATATTAGGAGAACAAAATTAATCATAATCTAGCACCTGAAACTGCGGTGTGGAACAATTAAACTTTCAAGTCGAATAAAAAGACAACAGAGGAGAACGTCACAATGTTTTGGGACATTCTCTTTTTTCTTTTCCCTCGACTTGAAAGTTCAACAAAGCTTGGGTTTGGGCTAGTTGGTTACTCATTGTATTTGTTCTGCGCTGCTAAGGTTTACGAACTTGGACAAAGGAGACTAGAAGGACTACACATACACACGAAGGCGCAACTAACAACTGGTTTATTTTTCCTTCCACACCATGGATGAAAGAAAAAACACATAGAAAAGAAAAAGTACAAGGGGAAAGACATAAACAGATCCAAAACAGTCATGCAAGGGTCATCTCAGATTAGATGTTGTCTGCGGCGGCCCCTACACTTGCCCGCTACTCATCATGATGCGGCATCTTTTTTAGCAAGTCAATTTCTTTTTTGTTGAGGAAAACCGACATTTCACTGACACACGTTCCATGCTTCCCTGACTTCATGAAAAAGGCCTCCATAATTTCTCGTTTCGTCCTTTCACTCGATCTTTCAAGATAGACGTTGATCCAAATAAAGCATTGCAGGGGCACCTACTACAATGTGCTGCAAGATTCCCCGCGGCTTGCAACTGCTCACACGCGTATTTGTGTTCCCGTAGCCTCTCATTTAAACACCTACCCGTTTGGCCTATATAAGATTTTCCGCAAGATAAAGGTATTTTGTAGACCACGCCTTCAACGCACTCTACAAACTTGCTCCGGTGTTGTACTTGACACCTCACTTCGCCCCTCGCTTGATCTCCAGATTTATTGACCTTTTGACACAAACCTTTCAGCTTATGAGGGGCAGAGAACGCTACACGGACGTCGTGTTTTGCTGCGACCTTTTTGAGCCTATGTGAGATATTGTGGATGTAGGGCAGAACTACTACGGGTTTCTTTTCCTCCACCCTGTCCTTGGTTTTGCCGTTGTCTTTCAGTTTGTTTAGACATATTTCTGCTACCGTTACCAGAAGTGTTTTTGGAAAGCCACTTCCTTCCAACCGGTCAATCTGCCTTCTCAGGCCTTCATTGTGTGAAGCTAGTGAAGAGAAGTGTCGCCTCAGGGTGCTTGTCGCAGGCCATGCGAAAATCATGCCACCACAGGGTGAATGAAGGCCTGAGAAGGCAGATTGACCGGTTGGAAGGAAGTGGCTTTCCAAAAACACTTCTGGTAACGGTAGCAGAAATATGTCTAAACAAACTGAAAGACAACGGCAAAACCAAGGACAGGGTGGAGGAAAAGAAACCCGTAGTAGTTCTGCCCTACATCCACAATATCTCACATAGGCTCAAAAAGGTCGCAGCAAAACACGACGTCCGTGTAGCGTTCTCTGCCCCTCATAAGCTGAAAGGTTTGTGTCAAAAGGTCAATAAATCTGGAGATCAAGCGAGGGGCGAAGTGAGGTGTCAAGTACAACACCGGAGCAAGTTTGTAGAGTGCGTTGAAGGCGTGGTCTACAAAATACCTTTATCTTGCGGAAAATCTTATATAGGCCAAACGGGTAGGTGTTTAAATGAGAGGCTACGGGAACACAAATACGCGTGTGAGCAGTTGCAAGCCGCGGGGAATCTTGCAGCACATTGTAGTAGGTGCCCCTGCGATGCTTTATTTGGATCAACGTCTATCTTGGAAAGATCGAGTGAAAGGACAAAACGAGAAATTATGGAGGCCTTTTTCATGAAGTCAGGGAAGCATGGAACGTGTGTCAGTGAACCGTCGGTTTTCCTCAACAAAAAAGAAATTGACTTGCTAAAAAAGATGCCGCATCATGATGAGTAGTGGGCAAGTGTAGGGGCCGCCGCAGACAACATCTAATCTTGAGATGACCCTTGCATGACTGTTTTGGATCTGTTTATGTCTTTCCCTTTGTACTTTTTCTTTTCTATGTGTTTTTTCTTTCATCCATGGTGTGGAAGGAAAAATAAACCAGTTGTTAGTTGCGCCTTCGTGTGTATGTGTAGTCCTTCTAGTCTTCTTTGTCCAAGTTCGTAAACCTTAGCAGCGCAGAACAAATACAACTTGAAAGTTCCTTAATTGTTCGCACCGCGATCTCAGGTGTCACATTATGATTTATTATCACCAGCTCACTTTCACACTCACTGTTTTTTGTTTTTTTTTTCATTCAAGAGAGGACACTCCTCTCTGAGAGGATTGCTTGCGGAAGCTACGGGGCTGACTCATGCTCTCTCCTAGTACAAGCGGCGCCAAATTCAGAAGAGGGACTTCTGAATTTGGCTCCATTCCTGAAAATAACTACCCTGTGGCCACTTGACTTTATCACATATTCGCTGCTGTTTTTAAAAGGAGGTCATGCATCCTGATTACCCCAGGGCAATGCATACCAGTTAAAAATCACTGTATAGGGGAATTAAAGGACATCATGAAAGATCGTGTTTTAAAATACTTGTACTTTACGTTGAAAGTACATTGTATTTATAGCACTTTACTTCAAGTACATTGCACCCAGTGTACTTCCTACTTTACTTAAAGTACATCACGTCTCATTTACTTTGTACTTTACTTGAAGTACCTTTTAGATGTACTTTACCCAACACTGTCGCTAATCAGGCAAAGTGGTAGCTTGAACTGGCGACCACTGGTGTCTTAATGTTCAAGCTGGCAGCCAAACAGTTTGAACTGGCAGTCGAACTGTTCTAACTGGCAGTCAAACAGTTACATCTGGCCAATGAAACTGGTATCACTGTATCGAAACAGACATACGAGCGAACTAAAGAAACTGCTCGTTGAACAGGTCCAAATTAACCATTAGAATCGATCCCATTGGCCTTTTCACTGGATCAAGTTGGTTTCAATGTTTCTAATTTTAACTCCCAAGCGGGAGAACCGCATTAATGACTATTTTTTTCTACATGAGCGAATTGGCTTTTACACTCCACACAACTCACAATACAACAAAAAAAAAAAATTGGCAGAACAAGATTTATTAATCTATAGGCAATGTGTGTTTCTAGAATGAACCTTGCCAAAGCAGAGAAAAGTCTGGCCTTTACAGAACATTTTCTCTATGCAGATGTCGCATAACAGACTACGTAAAATTCCGAGCAAGCGCCCCCACCCGAGCAAGAGCCCCCCCTCAACTTCACCTCTAATTCACATTTCCGCGCCGTTCCGGGGAAAGCGCCCCCCTCCCCGCTCCGCACCCGTATCATGCACCGCGCTGACCGCGCCCAGGCAACAATGGCCTGCGAAGTTCAGTCCAAGAATCCAATCCACATCCAATCCTACTTTGCAGCCCGTCAGCCCGGTCACTACGCGCCACTGTCGCTCTGTTTGGGGATGTCAGGTCTTCTATGCGTTCGTACACAGTGGCAAAGAAAATCGAGGTCGTCCAATGGCATTGTGAAAACGAGAAAGACGCACACAAGACGTACGTCCGACACATCAAGCTCGACCGGATACGGGAATGGGACAAGAATTTTGACAATTTGCTACAGTCAAACTATGGGAAAGCCGAAGTTCGACGAAAGCTAAAGTAACGGCGCGCCGGTGTTCAGTGAATACGTGGACAACGCGCTCTTTTAATACCTGGAGCGCGAAGGAAGTGCAGAATGAGCCATTAGCAACCGGCTTCTTTCTGAAGAGGCTGTCAAAATAGGCCAACGGCATTGCACTCGGGATTCGGGAAACTGCGGAATGCTGCGAACTTTTTTTTTGCGGCCGACTCTGGGGCTGGTTTTGAAAGTGATTAACATAGCATTGACAAATCTTTGGCCTAATAAAGTCTATGTTCTCAGAGATAAATAAAATATTACATCTGCACTTCGCGTTTTTTTTTTTTCTTTTTTCTGGCGGAAAACTTTTGTCGTCGCCATCTTGAATTTTGTTGCCGTTCCGGGATAGCGCCCCCCCTACTTTGCAGGTAATTTTGACTTGCGTGCAGGGGGGGGCGCTTGCTCGGAATTTTACGGTAGTAGACCAAATAAAAGCTTTATTTTGACGCATGTACAGTTGTACCTATAGCTTGCAACAATAGTTCGTTACAGGTCAAGAATTCAGTGATGCAATCGCCTCATAGAAGTCATTTCCCTCTGCCGGCCAATTGTTCCCACTTGGACTTTATATTTTCCCGCTTTTTTACCGCGGCCTTTATCCACCCTGGCCTGACCTAAAAGCCGCTTCCAGGCTCCAGCGCACGGCCGAAGGCGAGGCAAGGGGAGCATCCCACGTGATGTCGAAGAAGAGCGGGAAAATGTTGCAGTTGCGCCATAATGAGTCAAGCGCCTGGAATGCGCCGGTGCCCTGGGACGGAGATCATGCAGTGTCATCCCACGCGCAGCGCAGATGCCTTGAAAGGGGAGAGCGGTGCTCACGTTGCCAGGGCAGGGTGCGCGCGGGCCAATCAGCGCGGCCTTCGTGCCCGCTAGAGAGCCAGTCGGCGTCGGCGGTATGAGCCAGTGACCAAACGCGCCAGGTGCGCATCCACAATTGGCCCTCTCTCCCTTCCCCCATCTTATAACACGCTCAAGAAGAAGAAGAAGGCGTCGGCGGTAGCTCGGGAGCCAAAAAAAGAAAAAAAAAACCGCTTCTGGCGCGACGGTTGGAAGTTGAAACTGGCGGTGGGCCCACAGTTTATCATACACAGTTTCCACCTGCTAGAATAAGCCTGTGGTAATCGCAAACCACGTGATCGAGGGCCTTGTGTGAATCAAAGTGACATTGTAGAACTAAACTCATTATATACTTATTCACACAATATAAATTATATTGATAACCAAATAATTCAAAAAGAGTGAAGTTCCTCAAAACAATTATTTAAACTCGTAAAGCGCCCTCTCACCACGGATGGGTAACTAACCCTTTTTATGTTTCATTTTTATTGTTTGCCTTTCAAAATGGCGGGCCCCCCATGGCATTTTGTTTACCCCGCTTCTCGCGTCCGCTCGCGTTGGCGTTTTCGCTTCATTGTGACGTGCGCACCACTGGGACGACAATCACAGGTAATTTATTCACACAAGAGTTATTTCAAGCAGGCAACTGTTATTTTCGCTCTACCTAGTACAATTTATACGAAAACGTTTACAAACAGGCTACAGCACATGCAATGATGCGGTTGCTGACGGGTATGAGCGAACAGACACGGTAGTACAAACAGTTTGAATGTTAGACTTCAAGTATGTGCATAAAAAATGATAAACCAAAGATAAAAAAACATAGTCTAAACAGTAGAGATAAAGTCGCGGTAAAGGCATTTCAAAACAGCTACTCCTAAACCATGCAAGAAAAAAAAACTGTACAGACGCGACACTGTTTTACATAACGAGTGCGATTACAAACCAGTTGCTTTACAGTTACTAGAGGCTAATGTGGTTAAGAATAAGCTGTGTTTGAGGTGCATTTGACCTGCCCGTCCCCCCCCCCCCCCCCCAAGATGAATGTTCAACACACCTGGGGGGGCTATGTTCGACAATGTTTCGTTCTCCTAAAAAGAAACGGAAGTGATGGAAGTGACAATATTGCGTCCGATTGGTTAGAGGCTCAAATGACGAAAGTTCCCTCTTTCGTCATTGAGCCTCTAACCAATCAAACGCGATATCGTCCACTTCCATCACTTCCGTTCCTCTTAGGACAAACAAGACTTTGTCACATAGCCCCCTTGGTCAGTTTTTTTTTATGAAATATGTGGATCTAGCCAGTCATTTCTTCAGCACAATGTTTAGATCTAGGTTATGACGGCGCGCCTTTACAGCTCTCCGTCTCCTGATCTGCCTAACGGTGCTACTGGCCCTTCGATAGAAATATCACCTATCATCGACAAACTGTAAGCACCTAGAATGCTACCTTCTGACTGCAGCATCACCATCGAACATTGGTCGTCCATGGAA
>JABSTQ010005238.1:0-26858 GCA_013358835.2 Ixodes persulcatus
CGACGCGACGGCGCCCTGGAGCTGGCCGGGGATGGAACATTGAGGGGGGGGGGGGGGGTGGGGGGGGGGGGGGGTGGGGAGGGAGAGAAAGAAAATGTGTCTGTGTATTTATTTTTCAGGTTGTCAGACTAGCAAGGCCAGCATGTCAACAATTTTTCTCATTTTTGTTTGAAGTTCTCTTTCACGTTCACCGTCTCAACTGAGCATTCGAGAAACGTCTTCGCTGTGATGGCATTACCGGAACTTTGTTCGGTGGCTGACAGGTACAAATGACCTAGTCTAAATCCTGAGACCGGGTCGTAGAGCGTTGTTTGCGATAAAAAGTCACAGTGACTAGACAAAGCAACGCCACGGGATCTTTAGAAACGCTTTTTTCCGCCGGACCCGAAGCGCTAGCAAGATGCCGTCACATTTCAAGTATACGTGCGCGTTCACGTTCCCGGTCATTGACACATCGGCCAGTTTGGCCGATGTATACACGGCCACAGTTTAACGGGATTCAATAAACTACCCCAACTGCGCACTGGACGTCCCTTTTTCTGTGTTTTACGGCACATTTGTTTCCTCTCGTTCCCCCGTCAGCCACTCTGGGGTATAGGTGTGACCTCTTACTGGGTGCCGAAAAGAGGTAGCATGTATAAAAAAACGTGTGTGCGGAGCAAAACAAACTAAAACATAGGGAGGGCAAGCAATCTAGCTAGAGTCTTTTTTACTGTTTACAAAATCACAGCCCAGCGTGTAATCTTTACAGCCCAGAACGTGCGTGTTTTTCGCTTCGGAAAGCGAGCAAAGCGTGCGCTCTACGCCCGAACACTAAAGATGGCACCGGCCACAAGCATCTTTTTGGAAAGCTCTATAGACCCATCCCGAAAATACGCCCTCTTCTGGCAGAGTTTGAAATACTGCACAGCTGCGTGGGCAAAAGACACCATAAAAATGGAAAGCCGATCGCTTATATTTAGTTTCTTAATACAGTAACATACAAGTAATAGCCTTGTCACATTAATGGTGTCTTTTGCGCACATCACTGGGCAGAGTTTTTATATCTGCCTGAAGAGGGAGTAGTATTGGGATGGGTCTGTTGCAAGTTATCTCGTGCACAGAAAAGGCTGCAGGAAGTGCTCGGTCAGTATTCAAAGGTCCGAGTTAGGAACCGGAATCGAACCGGTTCGCGCTTATTAAACCGGTAACCGGAGTGATATAATGTGCGTTACCCCAAACCGGAACCGAACCGGAACGAAATACAACGCTACTAAACCCGAACCCGAACCGAACCGAAATAATGACCGGTTCGACACCCTGAAACTATCCTCTGCACATCATTGTACGTGAGCCCAGAAAGCTACTTCAACATTCACACACGGGAGGAAATTTATGATTGGATGGCAACTGACTTTTATAAAGGCTCTTTTCATTCGTTGAGTTTTCTTGCACGCCTTTGAAGTACGTCCTTAGATAAGCTTTTGCTGCAGCGCGAATAGACTGACGTTGCTGATGCGCACTTTGAAGTGCTTTCTTTATGCCATTTTTGCGCGATTAAGCCCCGACTGTTTTTCCTTTGTATGGCCAAACAATCGTTGACATAAAAAAAAAGAAAAAAAGTTAAACTTAGGAAGAAACATTCAACCCGCTAAAAATCATTTTACGCCTTTTACGCGTTTTACGCCTGTTGATTGCGATACTGGTGCATTTTGCTTTTGAATATGCTCTTATTTGAACAACTTTATTGTATACATTGCATTACAAGGTAAACATAAAGAAGTACTGGCGGAAATTCCTGTGGCCAAAATAACTTCCGGTTGACCAGCTTGTTGCCTATGTTTCATTGACTAAGAAAGAGCAGCGCCTCTTTATTAAGTTTTCCTCGGCGGAAAGTCGGAAAAGGTATATCGAAAACCGGACGTATATCAGATAGATCGGTGTGTGTTTCTGAACCCTCTTGCGCCAAGAAAAAGCACCTCGATCATCTTGCATTATTTGACCTCAGTGGCGAAAGTTACGTGGCGCTACGTGACGCGTCCCAATGGAAACTTGTGTGAGACATTCAACGAAGTTATACGCCCACGAATCAACCGAGGCACGTATCCTTGTTTCGTGTTTTTCGTGCACGGGAGAGCGTGTGTGAGGACAGCACCGCTCTATGAACTGCGCGGCGTCGCCGCGAGTGTTCTAGCTAGCCAAAGCGAAACTATACGCTACGCCTGTCGGACGTAGTTGAAGGAGTGTGCCACTCGTCCTCCATCGTGCCCGGAAAAAAGCGAGCGGTGCGTTTTCGACGTCGTGTAGAGGTATCGTGATTGGGACAAAGCCATCTCAGTGTGTAGTACAATTGCGCCGCTCGCTCCCTCCCCCCCCCCCCCCCCCCCAAAAAAAAAAAAAAAAAAAAAAAAAAAAAAAATCAAGCGGCGTATTTTTGACGACGAGTGGAGATATCGTGATTGTGACAACGTCGACCTACCGCGGCGATCCCCTGCACAATATTCACTTGGGTGCAAGTGCAGATGCGGACGTCAAAAGGCTGTTTTAGATTCTAGAACCCAGGCGATAAGGTTAGAAAACTAGTTTCGCGTCCGGCTCGTTACGATCACGCGACTCTCCTGGGGACTTATCGAATTCGTTCGAACTGCTTTGTTCGGGCAGACACACAAGCGCTGTCGTGTTTGAAGATGTGGGCGGGTAATAAAATCGAAAGTATGGTACCAGTGGTTTCTGTTTCACGTCTTGCCTTCATCGTGTCATGAACAGACGCTTGATTATATGCCGGAAAGAAAAACAATCTGGTTCTCGAACTTCGAAATTGACGTGGAACCGAACCCCAGATTCGGTTCCATGCGAAAAGATCCTTCCCAATCTGAAGTCCTCCGCTGACACAAACTCTCAAAATCATGTTTTTTTTTTTCTTCTTTTAGTTTGTTTATGAGTTTTTGCTGGAGTTTGTTCAAGACACAAGCATAAACCGTCTGTTTCAAGCTCGCACGCACACGAAAATTATAGTCAGCAAGTAATTCTGCCCTGAGATTTAAAAGAAAATGATGAAATTATTATATTATGTATTAAATATTTTATGCAGTACCAAGTTGGTCTGCGTTATGAACCTGCGTTCAGGTTAAAATAGAAAAGTTATATTTGGGCGAATATTAATTAATCTTTCAATCAGTCTTTATTTACGTAAGAACTCAAGTGTGATTCGTTCGATTAATTATCTTCGCTGTGCGGAAGAGTCTGATGTGTGCATCTTTGATTTCAAAATTAAGCGATCCTAGTGCTGAGCGTGAAATCGTCGCGCGCGGGACGGAGACTTCGCATTTCACGGCCGTGGCCCGCTGCATCTTTAATTTCGCGGTTATCTGCCACAGCAAAGTTGCCCAGTCAATTGCAAAGCATTACAGCACTTCAGGAAGCCTGTGGGTGCGGAAAAATAACAAGCGACCGGTTTAAATGGGGAACAAACGGAATCACGGAACATTGCGGTTATGTTGCCCTCTAAAAGCATGCCAACAAAACCCGAACTAGAAGTGTTCTCGGCTCCCTGTCATGGCGGCCGGAAGTGGCCCGAACACCATGCATACATACGAACAATGGCTGGGGATATACAGTATTTTTTTTCGTTGGCGTGTTTAGACCAATTGTAGCAGATTTTTTTATCAAGTAAAGCAGACAAGTGGCGGCACATGTCGGCAAATTATCCAAGTAATCATATTGCAAGTCTCCAATACAGAGGGCGCTAAACACAAAAATGTATAATTTTGCCCTATGTCTCATTTTTGCCCCGCCTTACCCTGCATCAGCTGCCTCTCGACAAAACCATCTAGAAAAATCACATTTCTTTACAGATGGTGGCACGGCATGTTAGCGACCGCCTTCGCTGTCTTCTTCATGTACGTATTCTTCATTGTCTTCGTGGAGGTGTACAAGGAACCGGAAGTGACCCTGGACATCGGCCAAGTTCAGGGCCGCACTTCGCCCGTCCTCAAACTGAACGTATTCTACGGCATCCCGTACGCCAAGCCTCCCGTGGGACACCTGCGGTTCCGCAAGCCCGAGCCCATGCCGCCGTCCAGTCGGATCCTGGACGCCCGGAACATGCGGTATCCGTGCGTGCAGGGCTCCTACTTCGCCTTCGACCGAACGCTCATCGAGGCCGGCAACGCGTCCGAGGACTGCCTCCACCTGAACATCTACGCGCCCCAGAGGAGCGAAGATGTGGCCGGGACGCGGGGCGGCGTGCTCAACCCCGTGTTCGTCCTCCTTCTCGGCTGGGACTTTGGGCACGGCAGCAACAGCTACTCCTTCGCCGACGCCAGCCGATTTGCCGAGAAGGCCCGGGCGGTGGTGGTTGTGCCGAACTACCGGCTCGGCGCGTTCGGCTTCATGAGAAGCGAGCAGCAGAAGTCGCCCGGTAACATGGGCCTCCTGGACCAGGTAACGAACCTAAAGCCGCCGCTGATACATCACACGAAGTGTGCGAACGAGCCATTATACGTCACTAAATGTTTTTCTTAATTATAATAAAAGTTCTTATACTACGTAGTTGCATACTTTTAAAGCACGGAGTCCCGAAAAAGCAAAATTCTCGCCAAGGATGAATGTTTTACCTTGAGTTTTGACAGCGACGAGGATGGTGCCTTTGACCAACCCATAAAAAGGGCCCACTTTACCGAGTAATCGGATAAGAGTTTAGCCGGCGATTAATTAATTGGTTGAATTATTTTTCAGCCCGTCACAAATAGAACCTAAACTTCTGGTTGTACTGCTGGTCATGGCCATGGTATACTAAATAAATCCTTCTCAAAAGTCAAAAGTTCGCGCCATCTGGTCTAGCTGCTACTCCAATGGGCAATACGCTAAAGCTCCTCGATGTGTCTGCGTTTGTCTTGCAAGTAGCATCAAATTCGCCAGTGTACGAGGTCCGTGTTTTGAGCGGCCCTTGGAAGCAAATTGCAGTGGAGCGCTGAAATTACCAACCCTAAAGGCCGGTTCAGACACTTGCGGTTGAGTGCGTTTGACTGCGTTGCGTCGAGAACCGAAAGCCAGTCACCGGCACATCTGTGGTTCGTATGAAGCGTGGAATTCAATTCAAGGACTCATCTTGGCACGTGATATTAGCAGCAGGGATGTCCTGGCTTCTCGCAGCCGCAACGCAGTCAAACGCAGTCAAACGCAACTGTCTGAACCAGGCTTTAGAAGCGAATGGCGGCGGAGCACCCGCTCGTGGCACGTGTCTTGCGCGTTTCCATAACAGTGGTTGGCGATACTTGTAAGCGTGAATTTTATGAAGGGACTTTCGTCAGTCCTCGTCTCTCCTTTTTGTTTAGCTCTCATTATATTAGTATATACGTCACACGCTCGTCCAACTGTCTTTTTTTTTTTTTTTGGGGGGGGGGGGGGGGTGGTGAGGGAGGTAATTACATTAACGACACTTCACTGTATTTCATATCTATGTTTATTTGTACAATTTTGTTTGGATCTGTAGCGCCTCATTTGGCCAGGGGACTTGGTCAAGCTGCGTTGAAACCGATGTATCAGGGACACCACGGCCCGCAAAACGGTCGACATCGAACCATTAGATCAAGACATGTGAACATAATATGCGTTTTCAGAAATATATCTTTATAACGGGATCCGGATAATATGGTCCCGGACAATAAGGTCCCGGACAAAATAGCCCGGATAGAATGGTCCCCAGCGCGAACCCGAACAAAATGCTCCCAGGCCAATTTCGAGGCATAGTTTGTTTGCTCTTCAAGTGTTTGTCGATTGTTTGTACTTGCTGCGATTAGGACACAGATAAATAAATATGAAATTCGCCATGAGAAATTCAATCTGCGCATTTGCACTGGGCATGGTGAAACGTCATGCTCAGAGCGCAGATTGTTTTCCTTTTTTAGGTCTAAGCATATGTGAAGCCTCGGCATACGGCAGGCTTCCTCCGCATATTATAGAGGTTGTCTCTCTGAAGTGCTTTGTGGGAGAGCAAAGGCTCCAGATTTCCTGGAATGTATAGAGCGACGCCATTGTTCTTTGGGGAAATTGTTCTTTGGGCTGCGCAACACGTACGACAAGTTCTCGTTACGTCTCCCCGTGCGCGCTCGTAGGCCCTGATGCTGCGCTGGGTGCGCGACAACATCCTCAGCTTCGGCGGCAACCCGCACAACGTCGTGCTCCTGGGCCAGGGCACCGGCGGCACGACAGCGGGCTACAACCTCCTGTCGCCCATGACCCGAGGCTTCACGCGCCGCGCCATCCTGCACAGCGGCTCGCCGCTCATGCCGTTCCCGGAGGAGCGCGGGGATCCCATCGAAAGAACGGCCACGGGCCTCCACTGCCCCGACCTGGGGCAGCGCCAGGACATGGACCCGGTGTCTCTGGTGCAGTGCATCCACCGCACTCCTACCGGAAGGCTTCGGGACGCTCTAGAAGGAAAGTTCTACCCGGTCTACGGGGACGCCTACCTGCCGGACAAGTTCAGTGGCCTGGTGAGGGCGTCCGGAGACACGGCGGGCACGTTGCTCGTCGGGAACGTCCAGAACGAAGGCGACCTGCTCGTGGCCCACGAGTTTCGCAACCTGACCGAGAAGGAACTGAGCACGGACAGTCTCGGGGACATCGAAGCTAGGCTCTTGACCTACCTGCAGGGCTACAGGGTGTCCAACCTGACTACGATCGTACGGTAACGTCCGGCAATTGTTGATATTTAATAACAACGGCAGATGGTGGAATAAATGTCTGTTTGTTTGTATGATTGAAGTTTTAGTTTGGCGTTCTTGTCATATTTCAGTCGCTAGCGGGCGCGTGGTACGTTACTTGGAAGCACGGATGGAGCATGTGGCCGCAGGGCATGCAGTCCTCGGCGCCCGCTCAATTTAACTCTAACCCGCTAACGTAGTTCAAAGAACAACAGTCTTTGTTCTTTTGGAATAAATTTTACCGAAAAAAAGAACGTATGAGAACGCTTATTTTGTTTCCAGAGGTGTAGGGATTATAAAAATCCTAAAAGGCTTTTTTGTTTTCTAACAGCTGGTGAATTTTTTATCATCAAAGAGATGGGATGGTGCCATCGAGAAATTGTTTGTTCTCAAATAGGAACAGCTTTTATAATTTTTGCAACTGAATTCGCAAACGTCAGTAGGCTTCTTAAATAGATTTCCGAGGTTTTGAAACTTTATTACGTTTGCTGATGTAGCGTATTCTTTACGGAAAATAACGCGCTATTTCTGGAAACGCACATTACCTAACGTGCCGGTGGGATACCGTAGGACTGAATAAAATGAAAATAAAACGAAAATAGCGCAGTATATTGCATTTTCTTGATTAGATCTGCATCACGCATGCACAGGAATGGCGAATCGTACATCTCTCTACCAAAAACCAATTTGCGGAACGTCTTTTTTAAGAAAAAAAAAGCTCATCCGTATTTTGACAAATTCGAACCAAGAAATGAACAAACACTCTCGGTTAAATATTTTACAACTCGGATTTGTCCAAACGCTGCGAGATTGGTCATCAGAAAGCCTCTAGAAGCTTTCTGTCAAAAGTCCTACCCATGTCCGGATGACAGCCCCTAAAGCCGCAATCGCAAGCCCATACCTACATCATACAAAAGCAGACACGCTGCAGGCACGATGACAGAATTGTCTGCGGACATGCCCCAAGCCTTTTCGAAGCATGTTAGCGTCATACACATGAGGGCTTGGAACATGTCTGCAAACACAGTTTGTGTGACCAATGCGACAAGACACGGTCATGTAGGGAAGAAACACCTCTTTGTGCGATGTATTGGCAGTGCGACCGCGTCCTTACACTACGTCCAGGCGGTACTACGAGGAGCTCAGGCACGCAGCCGGACACGTGACGTTTTTCCGGCTGGCCGCCGACCTTCTGGGAGACATGCTGTTCGTGTGCCCCATGCAGCTGTACGCCGACATCTACTCGGCGGCGGGCAACGACGTCTACTACTTTCTGTTCCGGTACAAGCCGTCCACGACGCTGCTTCCCGCGGGAAATCTCGTAGGTCGGTGAAACGTGTCGCTACTGCTTACGAGAGTGTACACCTACCCCCTAAACAAGCACGGGTTTGTCCACACCGGGAATGTGCACTGTACGTGCGCAGAAAACATTGCCGACAGTAGCCCACCGCATCGGCGTGATATCATAGATTTGAGTTGGTGTCTAGGGAAGTTTCACGTAACGTACTCATCCCCAACGTTGTGGGACATCCACGCTTTGTGCCCTTTCTCGGAAGTTCTCCGGAAACCTCTGAAAAAAAAAAAAAGAATTGACTTCAGCCGAAACCTGTACGAATTGCAGCGTTCACCAGAATAATTATAGACGGTAATGTAACAGTTCTAATAATGCTGATTAGAAACATAGGAACGTATATTTTTTTCTAGCACCGATATATTTGTTTGCTATGGGTCCTATGAACCGCATTTATAAACTTAAATTTTTGCTCACCCTTTCAAATATATCTAATATTACAGAGGACTCTAACATCGTGACACGTGCATGCCAAAGCTAAAAAAAACAAAACGCATTTCGTAGTGACCCCAGTATTTGCCCTTATTAAGGTACCATGCCCGCCTACACCGAAGCACCGAGGCCAAACAACATAATGCTCATGGTCATGGGATTATATAGGGGACGTTTTTAACACGGTTACCGTTTAGGCACCACGTGGGGTCTCACAATGATGCTAAATGGAAATGTCTCGCACTCTTGGCCATGATTCCTGCTCGAAAGTCTGCCAGAGTTCTTCTGATGAACCACCGCCTTTTACTTTTGAATGCGCGGAAGCAGTATTCGCCCAAGGTGCCCTTTGAGTTGTGATCGACTGCTCCAGTGGCAAAAGTTGCTTATGCAAAAAAGACTGATAGTCAATTTTCACAACTACCAGTCTTTGTTTTAAGATGAGATAATGCTTGAGCAGTCGTGCTTGACGGCGACGAAAAGGACACCGGCAAGGGAGCCATAATAACTTGGACGAAAGAAAAAGAAAAGAAAAAAAGAAAGGAGTGAGCGAGGGAGTATGTGACCCGAATACGTACTCGATTGTGGTTCTTGAGTTCAGTTTTCGGCGGAGTCACCCACCATGCTGAAATGTGTCAGCTACAAGAACGACGCATTGAAGAATCGCTTAGGGGCACTGAAGTCATTTTTGAAAAAAGTCGTTTTTGATCTTATATTGTTTAAAACGTGTTAGTTCCCATATATACCAAGTCCTATATTAGAAAACCACCTATTCATCTCAGGGCAATTGAAAAACATGACTATTTTTTCTCGCGGACTACATTGTGTGGACCACCCTACGCGCAGATTCCGAATGATTTTATTATAACTCGTTTCAAAGAGAGTCTGATAGGTACACATTCGCTCCTCTTTTTCTCCGCGGGCGAAGCCATCGCTAGCAACTCGCCGACAAGCGTCCCTCGTCGAGCACTTCACTCGGAAAAAAAGTATTCCCAAAAAGGGCGTGTCGTGATCTTTGAACCCGCTTTTAACAAGGGAATAAGCTACGCACGGCTGTGGTTTCGAGTTTGATGGGATGCTTAGAGCGTCTAGATTGAGTTGTCACCACAAAAGGACGATCTCAAAGTCCGCTTCAGTGCCCCTTTAAGTAAAAAGGGCTATATAGGAAAGGTACTACACCCTAAGAAATCTAAAGCGTCGACTTTCCACAAAGTACTGGAAGAGCCAATTGCTGCAGTATACATCCATTTTGCCCCATGTCCGAGCGCTTCCAATGCCTATAGAAGACGCGGAAGCCCATGCACACAGACCAAAAGTGCAACAACATGGTAGCGCTTGAGACAAGGACAAAAGGAGGAGACTGGACAACACACAGAGCGAGCGTTGTCCAACTTCTTCCTTTCTCCTCGTCTCAAGCGCTACCATGTTTTTGAATACCCGGTACCAAGTCGCCCAACAATCTGCACTGAAAAGCGGAAACTCACCGTGCACTCTCTGTGCTCGATTTGATGAGCAGGCGAGTAAGCACGCGCAGAAACACGGCGAAGGCCGTGACGTTCCGCTTTCGCCACTGCTGTATGCGGGCTGCAAGTCGTCTGCTTCTTGCGCAGGAGTTGCAGTGACGTCAGAACGACGCCGAGCTCTGATTGGCTTGGATTGAAAGGATAGTGGGTAGACCTCAATGCTAGATTCCTAGAGGTCTACCCACTACTTATTTCAATCAACCAATAAGAGCTCGGCTTCGTTCTGACGTCACTGCAACTCCTGCTCAAGAAGCAGAAAAGCTTGCGCTCCGCATTCGCTCCGTGGTTCGTAACGTCGGCTGCGCTCTGACTTTAGTTGAAACAAAATGTAACTTCAACCTCAGTTATAAAAAAAAAAAAATCGAAAAATAAAACCGGTGGGATACGCGGCATTTGAAGCAATCATAGGAATTGGCCATATCCTGCGTCTCGTTGGTCGTCAGGACATCCTTTTTCAATGGACCCTTCGTCCTTCTCTGTCACAGGTGACGGTGCCACACAGATGGACGACCTCGCTGTACTTTTTGGAGTGGGGCTGGACAACACGGATGAAGAGGATTTCTTCGAAGTAATGGCCGGCATATGGGCCAGGTTCGGGAAGAACGGGTCAGTTTTACTCCACCGCTTTTCGCAGGGGTCTGAAACTGAACCGCAATGCGTGTCTCGTGTTTTTGTTTTCTTTCGATGCTATATGTTCTGTACAACCAAGACAATCTGTTTGTGCTTTGTGGTCTTGAATTGAGATGGTGCTTTTGTTCTTTATGCTTTATTCAGCATTCAGCAAGTTAGAAGCTGATGCTGAGGTATCCTATATTTTTGTCGTTCTGTGTTACAACACACACACATGTACGCACACACATAAGCACATACTTCGTAACCTTGAGGCAGCGCCTCAAAAGTGGTGACTACCGTGGTTCTGATTTGCCGGGTTACAAGAGAAGTGACTCATTTGAGTATGGTAATGCGGAGCGCAAGTTCGTCTGCTTCTTTTGCAGGGGTCGTGGTGACGTCAGAAAGACGCCGAGCTCTGATTGGCTCTGATTGAAGGATAGTGGGTAGACCTCAAGGCAGCTCTACCCACTATCCTTTAATCAGAGCCGATCACAGCTCGGTGTTGTTCTGACGTCACCGCAACCCTGCGCAAGGAGCAGACGACTTGCTCCCCGCATTAAGTTCTTGGTAGCACGTGATCAGCGCTAAAGGCACGGTAAGACCTGTGTCGATGTAATGCCACCCAATGTATTCTCTGGCAAACGTATTACGAGTCGGCAGTAATGAGAGTATTAGATTTTGTTTTCGCGGCGGTGTTAATAAAAATGGACGTATAATACGAATCTTCGATACCTCAAGAAAGCACACGTTGTTCGAGCAGATTTTTGTTTTTTGGCGTGCTGGGACTTACAGGACCTCTAGTTTAGGTAGGGAGCACCACAACACACTTTTTGAACTGACAGAGCCAAGTTGGTAAAGCTTCAATGATGTCTACAAAATTAATAATAAGAAAAAGGACAGCAAGAACCATCTTATAGGCCTTTTTTCTGCTTACAAACACAACGGGCTCTTGGCTCCCAAGGGACTTCCGGTTGCTCCATTTCGGCAGGCCTCCCGAGCCTGTTGATGTCAAATATTCCTGAGAGGATGAAGTTCTACAGAAGTGACAAAGTTAAGAATTCATGCTGCATTGGCACTGACGTTCGAATCGCAACCGGGAAGCGGATGCGCTCAGTTTCATAATCAAATGCATGTGAATTTGTAGTGTATCCTTAAACAACCGCGTTCACAACCGCGTTGCGGATACGGTTGAATCGCCGGTGTGAATGCGGCGTTAGCGAGGTCTTTATGTTGTGCTACACAACATAAGATGAGCTCGGGATGGTCTTAGAGGAGTAACAAAACTAAAATATATCTCTATCTAACCGGTCCTTTAGCTAACCACCAGAGAACTGACCATTAAATATTTCACGAACGTTAGAAAGAACGGTGCTATGGTGGGGATAGTTTGTCCTCTCATTTTACGAAATTTCGCGGGGACGTAAATTGTGAGCAGGACCTCCTTCCGGCGCTTAAAACAAAAAAAGGTCTATAAAGCTAAGGATTCCGCTAATCGTATTTTTTTGTTTCGTCACCAATAAGACCAGACTTGCTCGGCGACGTCTAGCCTTAACTGCACTCATCGCCGTGAAACAACATGGCCGACGAAACACAGAGGAGGCATGGAAACGAGGTTGCTAACGATGATTAATGGCAACCGGATTACGAAGAAAAACATCAGCCCCTCCTCGTGATATCACTTGCCGAAACAAAGTGGCCTGTACAAGGCGCCGAGGGCACTTAGGTGACAGGTTAAAAACAGAGCAGAAGCTTTAGCACGAACTCCTATCCTATCGCCGTGCCTTGCAATGCACGGCGAAAGGCTAGGAGTACGGCATTTGCGACGTTTGCGACGAAGCATTATCAAAAGAAGAAAGGCCGCGCCCAAGGCGGAACTTGCTTCTTAACCTGTAGTTTAGAGCTGAATGAAGCAACTTACAGGTATGCAGTCGTGTAACCTTTACGCCTGATGCACACCAAAGACCACAGTCTTGCAGTGGCCTTGAAATGGCTAAATTTCTTATGTATAGCAGAGACAACACGCTCTATTGAAGGCAGATTAACTTTCTGCCGTCTCAGCTTTTATGCAACTTTGACTCCTGTTCTTCCAACTTCGATCCGGTCAGTCGCGATTGAGTGTGACCCGTGCAAAAGGGACTGCGTACCGACCGGTAACTGAAAGCAGGTGTTCGGAGCCGTTGTGTGTTTTCCCTTCCCTTTATGTGCCTTTATTCTCCTCTTTGTTTCGGGTTATGTCCACTGTTCGATGGTTGGTTTCAGCGACCTGCCTGTCATCGTAAACCAGAGCTGGCCCCGGTACACGGGCAGTCGGCGGAATTACGTGCTCCTGAACCATAACCACATGAGCATCACGACCAAGTTCAGGGACATTTACTGTGACATGTGGCGACCGTACCTGAGAGGTCGATAGCAACTTCGGCGGACGTTGACTTTGACCAAACCAGCGGCAGGCATCTCCGCTGAAACCACTCGGCTAACGACGAATCGGACAGCCCACCTCTACTCCACTGTTTCTACTATTGAAGTCTTTGGTTTCTATGTTTTTGTATATAAATAGATAATCTTATTTTGTATTAAAATCTTTTATTCTTTAACTAAGTTCAGATAAGTATATAAAAACCAACTAGACTGTGGACTTTGCGCGTCAAACAGACGGTTTATTTCGGTTTCTTTGGCCATCAAAACTTCCTTTTGGCTTGCTTGTTAAAAAACAAAAACATTATTAATGAAATTTATAAGGCAACTCCCGTGAATATTTTTGAATTCGGAATTACTATTGTTTTCAGCTAGAGCAGAGTCCCTGAATTACAGGGTATACTTTTTGTTCGATATTGTATGTAGTTTTATAAATATCACGGCTCAAATTTTGGGTTCGGGCGTATATACAGCAGAAATAAAACTATCTGCTACAGGGATGGCAACACTGATCACCAGCCGCACGGCCATGACGTGACGTTATAAGGGTGCTGCGGTACTACCACTGATCTCTATTGTAGTAGGCTGGATCGCGGACCGCGGCCTCCGCAGCTGGGGCCGAGTGTCGCCACCGGCGGCCATTTATTTATTTATTTATTTATTTACCCTCAAGGCCCCGAAGGGCATTACAGAGGGGAGTGGGGGGGAATAGGTGACAAAGGTACAGTTGATGATACATGAAATATAATACAGTCATTAATGCACACTTGCTCATACACTTCTAAAATATTTCCACAATGTTATAACAGTAATACCAACTAGAAAATGGTTAATCAAAAACTAACAAATAAGGCATTTTTAAAATCAATAATACTGGTTATGGAGGCTATGTCAGCGGAAAGGCGATTCCAATCAGAGCTAGTGCGAGGAACAAAGGAGTTAAAATAAGTGTTAGTTTTGTAATTGGGGATATCGACTTTGTACTGGTGATCTACGCGGGATGAAACATAAGTAGGTGGCGTTAGAAGTTCACGGCGCATGAAAGGGTTATTATGGTAAATCTTATGAAATAAAGTCAGGCGAAAAATGCGTCTACGGCTCATTAGTGTGGGTAAAGCAAGGCTATTTTTCATTGAAGTAACACTGGATGTACGATGGTAATTATAGAGTATGAAACGTGCTGCACGATTTTGAACTGATTCCAATGTTGCAATGATAGTGTTCTGACCGGGGTCCCAGATAGAACAGGCATATTCAAGTTTAGTACGTACTAAAGTTGTATATAAAAGGAGTTTTAGTGACACTGGTGACTGTGAAAAATTTCGTTTGAGATATCCAAGCATGCGATTGGCGTTGTTAGTTACGTAGTTAGTGTGAGTTTCCCAGGAAAGATCAGAGGTTATGCAAACACCTAAGTATTTGTAAGAGGACACAGACTGCAGCGGAGTGTCGTCAATGTAGTAATTCGAGCATATGTTCTTATGGCGGGAAACTCTCATGGATTTACATTTATTAAGATTGAGTTGCATCAACCGCTTGTCGCACCAGTTAGATACAGAGTTAAGATCAGATTGAAGACCAGAGATGTCGGAGTTATGTGTTATTTCTCTATATAGTACACAAACATCAGCAAATAAACTAATATTAGAGGAGATACATTCAGAGATATCATTAATATAGATGAGGAAAAGTAGCGGACCTAAAACAGAACCCTGGGGAACTCCAGATGTTACGGGAGAAAGTGAAGAGTTAGTACCATTGGCATGCACAAATTGAGACCGGTTGGTTAAAAAAGATTCTATCCAGCGTAGCAGGTTCGGATCCATTGATTGACACCAGCCATTGATTGACACCAGCCAATGCATGGGACTCTATGGGAAGAACGAAAAAAAGTGACGTTTTCCCCTGTTTCTAAGCTGTTGTCGGCACTGAAACTTTTTGGATGCTTTTCGATAAGCCCGTCAAATAGCTTGCGTACAAACATTAAAACTGACAGCCCTCGCAGCTCTTATAAATAAATATTTTGTGGTCGAGAGTGACTCCGCTGTAGTGAAGCTCAATGAGGCGAGAGTTACTTAGAGTTACCACGGAGTCGGTGGCGGTTTCGTTGAGTTGGGTTTAGCAGACGACAAGCTCGAAGGCTTTGCTACGCGGAATTCGCTCACTCCCGGAAAGCCGCTGTCGAGATGAAACTTCTTTGTCATTCATCAACTTGTGGGCTTCCCTAAGGACGGTCTTATTGACGGCAAGTTCCTTTGTTTACTCCACTACGAGAGCAAGCTTGCCAGCTCAGCCGTAGGTGCTCCGGCACGTTTGATTTTTTTATTCGGCGACCGGACGTTTGACAAATACCGTTTCGATCTCCAAACACCCGACATAAGGATCGCAGCGCACCATAAAATACTCGCCTCCGAGCACAGCGTACATGCTTCAGTATTCTTTTGTGCGTTTATCCCATAGACTTGCGTGTATTGCCTGGTGTCAAGCAATGGCCGCAGGTGGCGACACCGACGGGCTCCCGATCCGCGATCCAGCCTACTAAAATAGAGATCAGTGGGTACTACCAATAAACCGCAGCTCCACCTAACGTTGGCTCCACCGCGACGTGACGTCACAAGAGTGCTGCCCCAGTGTTCCTTGACTAAAAGCTAACCCGCTTGCATCCCGCTAAAGAGCAGCTGGCGCCGCGTCTTTAAAATTGGTTTTAGTGGAGCACGTGGCTTCACTTTGACGTAATATTTCGGCTGGGATCGTATTTCATGCCACTAAAGCATAAATATTTCTTTATTTATACGATATTTGTTTTTATCAGAATAGCGTTTAGAAACACCCTGTAGGTGGTGTTGATTGTGACGACACTTCAGACTCGTTTTTCCTGCGTGCGCTGCTGGCGCAGTGAATTCAGCATCGGATTCACAGTCGGAGGTACCCAGTTTCGAAACCGAGCACTTCCCCGCTTTCTTCATGGGCCTCTTCTGCTGGTGAAGTTTCGTGCAAAGCTCTTGCTTTAGAGGTGCGTCTTACTGGAACATGTGCTACAGGAACCTGCGTTACAAAAAAGTGCTATACTTCGTTTCATCGTAACTTATCAAAAAGCGAACGCTACCGTCTCTTGGAGCCTATTAGAGCGACGGACGCAAAGCACGTCACGGCCCTCACCACAGCCCTCACCAAAGCAATTAAAGAAGAGGCGAAGGACGAATTCCCCTCTTACCCGGTTGTGACGTCTCGGTGTGTCCGAGACGTCACCTTTTTCCCGCTATTAGCGGCGAGATGTTTCGGTGGCGCCCTCATTTGGTTACCATTCGTGACGTCATTACCTTGTGAACAACAAGCTCGATGGTGTTTGTAATGAGCAGGTGGAAGCCTGAAATCATAGCGCTCTCAAAGCAACGCTGCCAACACCGTCAAAATTGAAGTTCTTACATTCCTCTTATTTCCGTCGATGAGACATCCTTTGCTGACGTCATAGTCAGCATTCGGCCAATTGGGGTGAGCCGACCACAGCGACGCTTTCGATCGCTCACGTCGCCAATAGAAGGTTCCCCTACTGAAATCCGTTCAAAAGGGGGTTTCCTCTCTGCGGGTCTAGGAGAACTTGTCAGAAGCCTGGTCGCCACAGGCCAACTGGTCATAGGTGAACTCGTCAAGGAGGCCAATCTGTGACAGGGCATCTCGTAAGAGGAATTGCCGTCACTCTGGAATAATCGTCACAAGGAACACTCGTGTCACGGCGTGGAGTTTGACTGTAAAACTACTAATTAACATCTGTTTATTTCTATGAATATTTAACGCACCGCTTTGGTAGCTGTGATCAGAACAAGGCGCTGAATTTGAAATAAATATGACTAGATGCCACTACACGATTTAGAAAGTACAAATGAGAAAGGCGATTATATTGAGCTTGCACGGGTCTTACAGCATGGAACTCAAAACCGGATATTCCTAGCAATGTTTCGAAACGTGCAGAAAGGAGACCCGGTGAAGTGCTCTTCTAGAACTCCTGAAATGCGCTCGTACGCATCTTTACATTTTTGTGCGAGACGCGGCGGACGTTGTCCCGCATCTAGCTGGGCCATCTTCAGTTCATGTAGTGCTTGTTCATTCTTCAGACACCTCGGGAAGGCCCACAGTTTGGGAAGCATTTAGAAAAGACAATATTTAATGGCATATACGTCCATTCCATGGAGTATTGTACTGGCTTGACATGCACCTTTTTTATTCTTTGACCATATTCATTTTTAAACCTTCTGTTTTGGCACGTGAAGAAAAGAGGCAGTGACACAACTGGTTGTTTATGCACCGTTTGTATGCTACAAGATAATAATCCAAATATGCAGATGATTGAACCTTAGTGATTAAATGAAACAACTAATGAGAATGCGTAGAAGAATAAACGATTGAAAAATTCCGCGTTTAAAGTTTTTTCTGGTGATCGGGCTCAGTAATACTATTTGTGAAAATATGCTGCAGCATATGACGTTCCAAAAGAGGAACACATTTTTCTGGGGGCTTCATGACATGGTATGTGGAATAAACTATTAAGAGTATCAATATGATTATGGCTTACTTTCAAGCTTAAAGAATAGGACGTAATTATATGAACAGCAACATCTTCGTCTTGGCAGTAGCGCGCTTGCTTGCCCAACTTGCACAGCTTCCGGTACCGAAAAAATTCAAACTGCCCGCCAGTGCCCTGTGACGTAACAATGTACCGCAAGGTGTCGGGGCGGTCAGAAGGAAGGCATCGACCTACGTCACTAAAAGTGGGTTCGCCGGAAGTCACGTGAGTTTCACTCCTCGTGCTCTCCACAATCGTGCCTAAGACTTTTTTTTTTTGTTTTTTCCACGAGAAATCGTAGAAAACGAAGTTTCAGTTCCACTATAGTTGATTGCAAGCTAAGAAAAAACCGGAAATGCCTCTCAGAGGAAAATGTATTCCTACGCCGAGAAACGCCAGCCAATCGTTTTCATGACGTCACGATTCCGTGGACCAATCGCGATCCTTTTGAAAAAAAAAAAAGCTCAACATGGCTGCTGGCCTTAGCAACGCGACGCTAGTTTCTCGTGACAATTATTCTGCTTTTTTGCACCGTGTTTTACGTGCCCGAGGTTACGCCACGAAATCTTAATGGTATCGGCTTGCGTTTGCAGCAGTTTTGGCGCAACAACGTGAGAATCCAGCGACGCTATCGCCAACGAAAATTTCGAAGCGGGCGCGAGGCTTAGCACTGCTGAGAGGTGAGAAGCTACGCCGGACGTCGTCTGCTTCGTTGGATTTCTGTCGCCTCTGCCCCACGTAGCTACTCAACATAGTACCGGCACCGCTGCTTCAATTCGCTGTGGTTTCCGCGGGGTGAGCTGAGATTGCCGTGCACCTCAGTGGGATCCATGACGGAAAACAAAGAGAGCGGGGCGTAGGGTGCCTACATGTCTGTCTGTCTCAGGGTGAAGACATCCATTGTTGCACTGAATGTTCAGCGCGTGACGCTCTCGCGCACTCGTTGCGTGACCTGGGCGCTAAAATGGCGTCTATGCATTAGCCAAAGCTACGCGCTCGAGCTGATTGACACCGGATTGCGCGTACTTCAAAATGCATAAAAAAAAAACGATGGGCGTAAAAATGAATGAGATGTCACCACTCAAGCAAAAGCGCGCGTGTGTATGAAGGCACTCTAGCGGGGTGCGGTGGTGGTGTCGATGACTTGGGAAGGTGCCGATTTGTCAATACCCGAAAAGTATAATTATTCTTGTTTTCTATTCATCCAACAAAATAAAGGCACACATTTCGTGCGCAAAGTCCACAAAACTAAGTAAATCTAAATATTTATTATTTGCAGGAACTATAAGTGCTTTGTTATTTATAATTTTGGCGAGAGAAAGTTTGCTTTCGTTTTCGCCGCTTTCCCTCAATCGAAGGCGCTGGAAGACGGTATGTTAGACACTATCTTGGATAGAAAATGAATTGGGAAGACGGTACATTGGACATGACTTTCTTTCTTTACTAAACAGCTATTTCGTTGACAAAAACGTATTCTAACTTATTTAAACGTCCTGAATGAATTAAATAAATATTGTAGTAGTTTAAGACACGTTTACTGAAAGAAGAAAAAGCAACGTTGCTAGCGAACTACTTTCTCGACGGCGGAGGCACTTCTGATGGGCGCAATGCGCTTGTGGGTGGAGCTAAAAGATTGTTCTTAGGTTGCATCCGACTATAGCTTTTTATCGCTGCACCGTTGGTTAGTTTGCGCTACGCCTCCTGTACTAAGATACCTGACATGACGCACGAGGACACAGCGCACCCGTATCAAACACTAGGACAACGTTCACAGTCACACCAAAAGAAAGAAAGGGACACTTACACTACAGTGAACTAGAATATAGGGGTAGTGGAAAAAGCGTCGACGGCGCCCCATCGGCCGTGTGAAGCCAGAAGTGTAGACTGCCGCAAGTGGCGCTGTTGTCGAAATCCGGAGGAGATGGCTACTGTAACATGGGATATGTCGTCGCGTACGTTCTCAGATGGTTTCTGTGGTATCTATGGTCGTTTTCGCAATTTAGTTTTGTGAATGTCAAGTGCTTGGCATTGTGATTACATAGGTTCGAGCCTTGTCACTAAGCAATGAAAACGAAGAGAAAGAAGACGGATGCGCATCGCTACGCGCCAGCATGCAAGACTGGTTACCCCGCTCTTCACTACATTGCCCAAGTAAGCTTTAAACATTATTTCACAGACGTTGGAACACTCATAAAGCATACATAGGCCACACTAATGAACCGCTAAGATGAAAAACAGCTACGATTGGCGCGAACTTCCCTGGCAGGCGTGCTCCGGAATCGAACACCAGCGCTACCTGGTGGGTTCTACACGAAGCGCCTCACCTGGAGGCCGGCTATTTTTCCACTACTCCTATTCTAGTTCACTGTACTTACACAGCGCTGACATCAACTCTTTGTATATTCCCGCCTTTTTCTCTTCTTTCACGTCTAATGCAGAACCTAGGCCTCATCTTTTTCTTTCTTTGCTGAAGGTTAACTGTAAAAGTTTTAAGCTAAAAATTGAAAATTAAAAATTACTGTAGATCAATGATGCAAAGCTAAGTAATTCAGCTCTTTTTGTGACAGCGCTATAGATGGATTGCTAATACACCTGCCGTTTTGCCTGGCAATGTTCTCCGCTTCTATTATTTCCCTTGTGAGCTGGTCTCGGCTCCTTGCCAACACCACACACTTGTCAAGTTCCGCAGTGCACCCACAGTCACGAATGTGTATGCCAACATGTCCAGAGTTCTTGTTGATGGTGGCCAAGTTGTGTTCTCTAAGGCGGTCGTTTGAACTACCAACTCGCCCGAACTTCTGTTTTAACTACCTGACATGAGTGTGGCGCGCGTGGCGCGCGTCCTGCCGTGCCCTCTCTCTCTTTCCTCCTCCCCTTCACCGAAACGACCGCGAGGGGCGCTGCCAACTGACACTATGTAAAGTCCCTGTATCTGGGAAAAGTGGCGCATTCTCTTTCCTTCTCCTCTAAAAACCCTCCTTACCCCACCTCTGAGTTCCGGTTTGCGACGGAGGCGCCCTCTGGAATTTCCCAAGCGTCTCGACGTCTCGGTCAGCTGAAGCGGTCGCGATGCCGATCGTGTGGACTTTTCTCGTCAGACAAGTGTGGCAGTGACCTCATTTAGAGCCAGCATTCGTATCCGACCGTCCTGAAGCCGCTCTAGATCTGTTCGTCCAACCGTGGATCCCGAAAGTGCTTTTGGATAATCGTCCCTTCCGAGCTGCATTAGGTCAGTGTCTCGCGAGTGTTCGGCTTCGCAGCTGGAGCGGACGAGTTGCCGATCGTGTGGACTTTTCTAGTCATATAAGTGTGGCAATGGGCTCATTTAGAGCCCGCATTCGTATCCGACCGTCCTGAAGCCGCTCTAGATCTGTTCGTCCAACCGTGGATCCCGAAAGTGCTTTTGGATAATCGTCCCTTCCGAGCTGCATTAGGTCAGTGTCTCGTGAGTGTTCGGCTTCGCAGCTGGAGCGGGACGAGTTGCCGATCGTGTGGACTTTTCTAGTCATATAAGTGTGGCAATGGGCTCATTTAGAGCCCGCATTCGTATCCGACCGTCCTGAAGCCGCTCTAGATCTGTTCGTCCAACCGTGGATCCCGAAAGTGCTGCATTAGGTCAGTGTCTCGCGAGTGTTCGGCTTCGCAGCTGGAGCGGGACGAGTTGCCGATCGTGTGGACTTTTCTAGTCATATAAGTGTGGCAATGGGCTCATTTAGAGCCCGCATTCGTATCCGACCGTCCTGAAGCCGCTCTAGATCTGTTCGTCCAACCGTGGATCCCGAAAGTGCTTTTGGATAATCGTCCCTTCCGAGCTGCATTAGGTCAGTGTCTCGCGAGTGTTCGGCTTCGCAGCTGGAGCGGGACGAGTTGCCGATCGTGTGGACTTTTCTCGTCATATAAGTGTGGCAATGGGCTCATTTAGAGCCCGCATTCGTATCCGACCGTCCTGAAGCCGCTCTAGATCTGTTCGTCCAACCGTGGATCCCGAAAGTGCTTTGGATAATCGTCCCTTCCGAGCTGCATTAGGTCAGTGTCTCGTGAGTGTTCGGCTTCGCAGCTGGAGCGGGCGAGTTGCCGATCGTGTGGACTTTTCTCGTCATATAAGTGTGGCAATGGGCTCATTTAGAGCCCGCATTCGTATCCGACCGTCCTGAAGCCGCTCTAGATCTGTTCGTCCAACCGTGGATCCCGAAAGTGCTTTTGGATAATCGTCCCTTCCGAGCTGCATTAGGTCAGTGTCTCGTGAGTGTTCGGCTTCGCAGCTGGAGCGGGCGAGTTGCCGATCGTGTGGACTTTTCTAGTCATATAAGTGTGGCAATGGGCTCATTTAGAGCCCGCATTCGTATCCGACCGTCCTGAAGCCGCTCGAGATCTGTTCGTCCAACCGTGGATCCCGA
The DNA here is from genome assembly GCA_013358835.2 of Ixodes persulcatus. Taxonomy (NCBI): domain Eukaryota; kingdom Metazoa; phylum Arthropoda; class Arachnida; order Ixodida; family Ixodidae; genus Ixodes; species Ixodes persulcatus. Next base: position 21,975 of record JABSTQ010005238.1, read on the forward strand.
AAGTGCTTTTGGATAATCGTCCCTTCCGAGCTGCATTAGGTCAGTGTCTCGTGAGTGTTCGGCTTCGCAGCTGGAGCGGACGAGTTGCCGATCGTGTGGACTTTTCTAGTCATATAAGTGTGGCAATGGGCTCATTTAGAGCCCGCATTCGTATCCGACCGTCCTGAAGCCGCTCTAGATCTGTTCGTCCAACCGTGGATCCCGAAAGTGCTTTTGGATAATCGTCCCTTCCGAGCTGCATTAGGTCAGTGTCTCGCGAGTGTTCGTCTTCGCAGCTGGAGCGGGACGAGTTGCCGATCGTGTGGACTTTTCTAGTCATATAAGTGTGGCAATGGGCTCATTTAGAGCCCGCATTCGTATCCGACCGTCCTGAAGCCGCTCTAGATCTGTTCGTCCAACCGTGGATCCCGAAAGTGCTTTTGGATAATCGTCCCTTCCGAGCTGCATTAGGTCAGTGTCTCGCGAGTGTTCGGCTTCGCAGCTGGAGCGGGACGAGTTGCCGATCGTGTGGACTTTTCTAGTCATATAAGTGTGGCAATGGGCTCATTTAGAGCCCGCATTCGTATCCGACCGTCCTGAAGCCGCTCTAGATCTGTTCGTCCAACCGTGGATCCCGAAAGTGCTTTTGGATAATCGTCCCTTCCGAGCTGCATTAGGTCAGTGTCTCGTGAGTGTTCGGCTTCGCAGCTGGAGCGGACGAGTTGCCGATCGTGTGGACTTTTCTAGTCATATAAGTGTGGCAATGGGCTCATTTAGAGCCCGCATTCGTATCCGACCGTCCTGAAGCCGCTCTAGATCTGTTCGTCCAACCGTGGATCCCGAAAGTGCTTTTGGATAATCGTCCCTTCCGAGCTGCATTAGGTCAGTGTCTCGCGAGTGTTCGGCTTCGCAGCTGGAGCGGACGAGTTGCCGATCGTGTGGACTTTTCTAGTCATATAAGTGTGGCAATGGGCTCATTTAGAGCCCGCATTCGTATCCGACCGTCCTGAAGCCGCTCTAGATCTGTTCGTCCAACCGTGGATCCCGAAAGTGCTTTTGGATAATCGTCCCTTCCGAGCTGCATTAGGTCAGTGTCTCGTGAGTGTTCGGCTTCGCAGCTGGAGCGGGCGAGTTGCCGATCGTGTGGACTTTTCTAGTCATATAAGTGTGGCAATGGGCTCATTTAGAGCCCGCATTCGTATCCGACCGTCCTGAAGCCGCTCGAGATCTGTTCGTCCTACCGTGGATCCCGAAAGTGCTTTGGATAATCGTCCCTACCGAGTTGCATTAGGTCAGTGTCTCGTGAGTGTTCGGCGTCACATGAATTGCAAGTCGCTTTTAATCATCATATCAAACCGCCAAATTGCAATTTTATTCTCAACGATTTCAAATGATTGACTACTTTATAATACGTGACCTTGGCGAGCTTTCGGGAGGGTTTGGCCTACGGGCGCTAAAAACGATTTGGCGGCCTAGAAAGCAAGATGCTATTTTCTTTCTATTTGGGGGCAGCGGTGATGTGGTTGACGATTTCTGTGCGTGTATTCTGTGCATGCTGTAAACATTTGCGGCACCGCGGGCCTTTCGCTACGGGGCTACGCGGTGTCGCTTTTCTTCCGAGCGTAATACATACCATTTTCGTTATTTTAATTGATGAAACCGTTTTTAGACATGAAAACTCCGTTTTCGTTTAGTTACTCCGTAATTTTATCAGTGTCTGTTTCGTTTCTGCTTATCGTTCATACTAAAAAAAATCCAGGTTTAATTACGATTTACGCTGCTTTTAGACTCCTGGGCCAGCGTCCTAGGTCTAGAAACCTGGTGCAGACTTGGAAACCAGCGCTCGGTTTCGGCACCAAATCGAGTCAAGCAATTGCAGGTTATTTCAGTAAAAGGGAATGAGTGAGCCAAAAATCATTCAAATCTCAACCAGAGAGCAATGCAAAACAAGCGAATGCGAGATCACAATCTCTATGAAAATACACAAGCACAGATGACAGTAAAGAGAACAAAACCAAAGTCACAATTTTATTCATTTCACAAAACTGCCAGCCAAGTAAAAGGCCACGGCAGAAGTACTCACTACAAGTAGAACACATGCAGAGTACATAACAGATCACACATGAAAAAAAAGGAGAAAGATGACACTGAGATGCACCATACACCATCAAAATACTTCATTTGTTCACGAATGTGCAGGTTGCCTTACTGACAGGTGCAGTCACTGTTACATATCATAAAGTAGTTCTAAAGCCCTTACACCTTCTAATGCTGTTACTGGTGGGGTATAGCCAAAGACAATAAATTGTACAAACCACATGGGGTTAAACATCGAGCTGCTTGATGAGACGGGTCTGCAGGTATCCGACTTCAGATGCATACTCGAGATAAGGATGCACGAGTGTGTTATAGGCTGCAAGTTTGACTCACCTTGTATGCTAAAGAGTCCATCAGCTCGTGAATTATCTCTGACACAAACCTGAAGTCCTGGAGATGCCTATGAAGTGTGCGTTCTACAGGCAAAGGCTACCCCAATTCCCTAGTACCACATTGAAACCATGGGAAACACAAGAAAGATGAATCCTAAAAACTTTCTCGAGGATGCCTTTACTTTATCCAGTCCTCTTCATAGTGGACTTTCTGCAACGAGAAAGCGCTTAAGTCCAAATTTTAAATTGTTCTCATCACGTTGCACCTCATACTCCTGTCGTTGCGCCATTATCAGTTTTATCTGCATAGAATATAGTTGTCTTTGTAGCTCTTTGTTATTCATCAGTACACCAGAAAAACCTGCATTCTGATGATACGGCCTGATGCCAAGTGTAAACAGTGTGCCTGAAAAAGAATAAAAGATTATTATTTAGTCTTGTCAAGTGGCTAAGAGCGAGACAATAAAATCGGATGTAAGTAACAGTGTGTAACTGTCAGCACTCTGCCAGGAAATAAGCAGCAGTCGAAAATGAAAACTCATCAGCTGTTGCTGCGGCAATCTGCCCAGGACAAGCTGGAGAAGCAAGGGCCTGTAGAGCGCTGCTCAGACCTTGTTCAGGCAGCCATGGGACGATACACACTTGAACGAATAAATGAGCATAGACGACAGTCTTTGTAGGTGTGCCTCGGTCAACCTGGAAACAGTATCATTATGCTAAACTCACCAACACACAACACACCTCTATAGTCCGTTGCAACCCAAGAACGAAGGGCGAGGGTAAGACGGGCCGGGGAGGAGGAAGCAGACGGAACGCTAAAGAGAGAAGGAGGTTTCCCCCTCTCTTCTCCAGCATTCCGTCTGCTTCCTCCTCCCCGGCCCGTCTTACCCTCGCCCTTCGTTCTTAGGTTGCAACGGACTATAGAACGAATAAATGAGCAGAGACGACAGTCGTTGGAGGTGTGCCTCGGTCGACCTGGAAACAGTATCATTGTGCTAAACTCACCGACACACTAACACACTTCTAGAACGAATAAATGAGCAGAGACGACAGTCGTTGGAGGTGTGCCTCGGTCGACCTAGAAACGGTATCATTGTGCTAAACTCACCAACACGCTAACACACTTCTAGAATGAATAAATGAGCAGAAACGACAGTCGTTGGAGGCGTGCCTCGGTCGACCTGGAAACAGTATCATTATGCGAAACTCACCAACACACTAACACACTTCTAGAACGAATAAACGAGCAGAGACGACAGTCGTTGGAGGTGTGCCACGGTCGACCTGGAAACAGTATCACTGTGCTAAACTCACCAACACACTTCTAGAACGAATAAATGAGCACAGACTACAGTCGTTGGAGGTGTGCCTCGGTTGACCTGGAAACAGTATCATTGTGCTAAACTCATTAGCAACTTGGAAGGGGAGGGGGGGGGGGGGGGGGGGAGGTTGCCAAATTAGGCTGCTCTAGGGAAGCTGGGAAAGTTAGGTTCTGTACAGCACTGCTTGGAACTTCCTGGGGGGCCTCAGGAGGACACACTCGCCTAGAATTGACAAAGATGGCACTAGTGATAGGTGAGCCTCAGTTGACCTGGGAAGAGTATCGGACTGCCAAACTCACCAACAGCTGCGATCACTGCGGCAGATTGCCCCGAGGGAAAAGCTCCGCTTGGACCTTGCTGGGGGCCCTCCAATGGACACACACTCCTAGAATGGACAAAGATGGCACTAATGGTAGGTGTGCCTCGGTCGACCAAGTAATAGTATAAGACAGCCAAACTAAAGAGCAGCTGCGGTTGCTGCAGCAGTCTGTTCTGGGGATGTTTCAGTACTGTGGGCATTGCCTTGTGGTGTTCTATTCAGGTTTTGCTGGGGGTGCCTCGGTAACTTTAGGGAGCCAACATAAAAAACAAATAAATAGAACTGCATTTTGTAAAGGAGGCATCCAAAATCATCAGTTTGTGTATTGAATTTGTATTGTAAAACAGATATGTGTCTTACTGAATAAAAAAATATGGTTTGTGAGATGTACATACCACTTACATTTCCAGTTTCCTTGCAGTGGTGGTTTGCTCTCTTGGTTGAAGGTAACGAAAAAAGAAATGTTTGGGAGAGCATCTTTCCTCAATTTTTTGCTCTCCTTTGTTTTGCATGATTAGTGCTTTGATTTGGTCGATACTGAAGTGGTCCTGTAATAGATTGAAGAGATCAGATTTTAGTCGAGAGCAGATCATGTAACGCCACCCCAAACGCCCGTTTCTGCAGATCCCAGGTTAGCCTGCCAAAGACCTGCACGTAAAGTTTGCGCTGTCAAAGCTGCGCGCGCGAGTGTGGGGTTGATCTCAAATGTTTTATTTGCTTGCGTTTTTGTTTCAATAAGACTGCGAGCGAAGGAGACGCCATTGACACTGCGAGAGCGAACGCACATTGAGCGGGCTAAGCACACACCCCGTAAGCCCCCACCTCGTCCAGTAAG